>OY754970.1:5359405-5366905 GCA_963576475.1 Molanna angustata | reverse complement strand
TTAACATTTAAAAAAAAAAATTACACTATTGACCAAGTTGATGGCTTCTTCTGTGTATAATGATACAGGTGGTGGTTCAGATTCATTATTACTTATAGCCATATTATGCAATATAGCTGTAACAATTACTATATATTGCACTTTTTTTGAATTGAGCCTTATACCCAATTACTGGAAAACGTCTTTTCCAAACCCCAAAAGCTCGTTCAATAGTGTTTCTAGTTCTAATTTGTGCCTCATTATATAAATTTTCCTCATTTGATAGCACATTTGGGATAGGGGTTAAACAAAAAGAAGTTAGAGCATAGCCGCCATCGCCTAACAAAACACTATCTCCAAAATGTCCATTTTGAAATCTATTCATTATTTTAGAATTCTGAAAAATTCTTGAATCATGAGTCGAACTAGGCCACCTGGCAACTACATTTGAAAATTTCAGCTTTGCATCACATATAGCCTGAACATTTAATGAGTAAAATCCTTTCCTATTCCTAAAAGTTTCTGCATTATTTCCACCTGAAAATAAAACAATTATTCTTACAGAAAATGTTACTTTATTGTTTATGCTATATTTATTGTCAATATTAGGATATTTGAATGGTTAGAACAAGTTGATAAATATCTGACAGAAAAAACATCAAAGTATGCAAAGGACAGATAAGGGGACATGGTATAATAATAATTGATACCTAACTATTGCTCAAAAATACAAAATAGGTATATTTATACAACTTACCAGGTGATATAATTCGTATATGAGTGCAATCTAATGCACCTATCACTTTGGGGAATCGTGCTATGGTAAAAAATTATTTTTGTTTTTCTTCTATTTCATTTGTGTCCATACTTATAATATATATCAGTGATATGTAATGGTTTCACTGTTACATATCACTGTTATATATACGCTTCTTAGTTTGGCTATGGGACGGAGAACAGAACAAATATGCTGACCAGCAGTTGATTTATGAATTCCTATGAAATCTCCTATACTAATTAGCATATTGCCCGAAGCCAAAAAATGGATTGTGAGCAACAATTTCGCATCAGGAGTAACTGCTTTATTCCTTGAACAAAAACAATTTAACATAACATACGGTAATTTTCAAGCGATCTCTAATATATACATTTACTTTTACCAAACATAAATTTAACCCGGCGTGCCACACTATGGGTGTGTGACACCCGGACGGTTTTTAAACCAAAAATATTTAATGTTACCGCTTCCCTATATCCCCTGCACTCTCAGTAGCTGCAGTAAAAGATGCAAATATTTGGTCAACGACAAAAATTTAGCAATCCGGTGTCGGCCGTGTATGCAGGACTTGTTGTTGTCGCGCTCGGGTGTCTCACACCCATACTTACGCACTACGTAGCTTTTTGGTGTCATATATTTTTTTTTCATAACCAAATTTTTAAAGTTTTTTTTTACAAATTCTATTCACAATGTCGTATGAAGAAGAACAGAGACGAGTGTTAGCTCAATGGAAAGCAGTAGAGGTGGAAACATCGGAAGATTCTGAGAGTGACACCGAACAAGAACTAAGTGATATTGAAGTAGACAATTCAACAATATATTCCAGTAAAACCAAATGTCGAAATTCAAAATACAATCAGAATATGTCATAAACTTGCAAGAAAGATAGAAAAACAAAATACCTACACGTGTTTTTTCGTGTAACAAGTATTTGTGTCTCGAGCATGCAATATTTTGCTGCAAGAATTGTGCTGATTTTCGACGCGAAGAATAAATATTCAAAAGGTGAAATATAAATAATATGTCAAAATATTATTCAAAATTTCTTATTTTAAAAATGAAAAGAAAAATACGCATAACGTTTTGTATTTATTTCTAATATAGCCAAAATTTAGAGAGCTGTTGATTTTGATACATCAATTTGGATTTTTTTATTTAATTCGAAAATAAATATTTATAAACATGAAATCTATTGTTGTTTGTTTCCAAACCTTGAAGAATGAATATAAAAAAATATATCTAAAAAGAGTAAGTCAAATTTTCAAAAGGTAACAAAAATAATACGACTTGACCACAAGGGTTTCTCACACCCACCTGGTTGACCGTGCAATATTTCGTGACGTGTGGCACGCCGGGTTAATGAATAATAACTTCTAGAGTTTACCATGTTGTCCTTGATTGTATATCTGATCGTATTAGATTTAATAACGAATTTAATATACATTTTGACAATCTAAATCGATTGTAAAAATCAATTTCATCCCACTTTGTGAAATGATCTGCCCTATTTCTATATATTTGGGGCCTTCGTGATCGTTCAAGATTTTCAATGTAAGCTATTACTTCTTCATCGTCACTTAGTTCCAGATCCATCTGTAAATATATATATATATATATATATATATATATATATATATATATATATATATATATATATATATATATATATATATATATATATATATATATATATATATATATATATATATATATATATACATACATATACATATACATATATATATATATATATATATATATATATATATATATATATATATATATATATATATATATATATATATATATATATATATATATATATATATATATATATATATATATATATATATATATATATATATATATATATATATATATATATATATATATATATATATATATATATATATATATATATATATATATATATATATATATATATATATATATATATATATATATATATATATATATATATATATATATATATATATATATATATATATATATATATATATATATATATACATTTTATCATTCAAATGATCTATTATAATTTAAAAAAATGCCATTGAAAGATACAAAAAAATGAAAAACTAACCTTTTTGGTAGTAAAACAAATTGAAGAACTCAATAAATGACAGTATTTCAATTACCTTATATACATCCATGATTTCAAGACACAGCGCGGCCGCGCGGCGTCGCGTTATGCATAGATAGAACACACCGCGTTATCACAGATAATATGGAAGTAAACTTTCAGTATACTTCGCGTTATGTAGAATGAATTTTAATGTTATTGAAAATCTGACAGATAAGAACCATAGAAAAATAAAATATGTCTATAACTGAAGATTAAGTAACTGACATGTCATTCTGCACTGTAATACGCTAATGGAATTTAATCTCCCTCTAACTTTAATCTTGAGTTAACTAACTCAATGAGTTGAGGGCCGACTGTAATACCGGGCATATGAAAACAATAATAATATGTTGTAATAAAAAAGTTCTTTGAAATAAAAGGAAAGGAAACTCGAATCAGCCCTCCTAGACAACGTGTCATTTAGCTCAAGAAAAGATAACTCAATGTATGGAAGTGACAGTTGCCAGTCACTTGACACTTCCATACAGTTATATTTTCTTGTTTCTTTTCTTGAGCTTAATGACACATTGTGTAGGGGGGCAGGTGTTTACGGATAGATACTTTTTTTAAAAATAAAGAACATGATTTTGACAAAGCAAAATATAGACCTAGCTAAAACTATTCAAGAGTTTTGCTGAATGAATAAAGGGTAAATTCGCATAAATCAATATCGGCGACTTGGCGAGTAAAGCAAAAAAGCATTCTATAATTATTATTATATAACATTTAAACATAATTTCTTTTGAAAATACTAAAAACAACATATCAGCTCGCGAGGTTTTGTGTTTTATATTGTTTCAAATGTAATGTTATAAAAATATAATATTATAAGCACTACTGTAAAATTGCCGATTTTTACATAGGAAGATTTCATACGAATGCAAGGACAGGCAGACTGAGATGAATTATTTAGCCGTGCACAAACATGTGCAAATCCAGAACGACGATCTTACGAGGTCTACTTTATTTATATGCAGACAGATTCTATTGTATGTATTAGTACATTAGTTGAATTAGTTTTAGATCCACGTTAAAAACTTTTTTTTTAATATGTCCACGTAAGGGACGCCAGCTATTAGGATTTGGGTCCATTTTACTCTTCCGAAGAAGCGCACTACGTAGCGTTGGGAGGGGTTTGCAATCTAGAAAAGAGTTTATTAATTCGGATTTTAAAAAGACCCGGGTTGTACGAAGGTGGAAACACAGAATTCGGAAGATCGTTCCACAGTGGGGCATATGGGGCATAATCAACCTAATTGATAACATTCGTCTCCAATTTATAGTGAATTGTTTATTTATTTATTTTAATCTTTCTGTACATATGTACCTATAATTATTACACTGGCGGGCTTCTTTCCTAATGGCAATTTCTTCCAACCAACCATAGTTAATGTTAAATATACAAACAGTGTGTACTATGGCAAAAAATTAATCACATTACAAAAATAAACAAAGATAGCAGAAGAAAAGTAAAAAAAAAAACAAACAAGATAGCATATAAGAACAATTCATAGCAATGATAGGAAAACTAAAGGATAAGGAAAGGAAGAGGAGAGGAAGATGTAATCAGGTATTGTCAGAAAAATATTTTTGCATTAGTCTTTTCTTAGATGTTTAGTTAGAGAGACGACGACTTAGACTATTCCATAGTCTAGCTGAATGTAATTAAAATGAAGAGCTAAAAAATTCAGAACTATGTATAGGAATATATAGTAAAGTACATTCAGCAGATCGAAGTGGACGCCCGTGACTTGAAAGATAAGTAAATTTATCTTTGAGATACTGAGGTAAATTTGGATGAAATAGGACATTGTATAGTAGTGACAAGATGTGTATATTACGTCGTTGTCGTATCTTGGGCCAATGAAGAAGATTACGGTAATGAGAAATATGATCGAATTTTTTAGTCCAAAGATAAAACGTATACAAACATTTTTAAGGCATTCAAGTTTGTTGAGATGTTCCCCGTTTGCATCCAAGTATTAGCTAACATCAGCATAGTCAAGCAGCGGTAGGAGAAGTGATTAGCTAAGGTTATATTACAATGAAGTGGAAGGATATTCTTGAGTTTATTAAGTGAGTGTATGGCAAAGTAAGTGGATTTGCTGACATGTGAGATCTGTTCATGCCAGGATAAGTTATTATCAATGTAGACCCCAAGGTCTTTAACGACCTTCGAATAAAGAATACATTGATTATTGATATACAGAGATGGGAGTTGCAAATTGTTCTATACCTATAATATATAGAAAAATTGGCCATATTGAGCTACCTCCCATTATTGAATGGATATTGTAGATAGGTTATTTTAATAAAACAAAAAAAAATCGCTGTTATTTTAATAAAACGAAACATTTTGGTTATCCTTCAATCCCTTACGTATTAGTCCCTTCCGTCTCAGTCTTTTACAAATTATATAAAACAATGATAAAATTAGAAGTGACTGTTTACATGTAGTGATATACAATGTTTTATATTGGGTATATAGTTATAATTTATTTAGATGTGTGTGATAAATTTAATAGGCGGAGTATGTTATCAGAGAGTTAAGAAAGTATGTTAGATTAATAGAAGTCAAGTTGACCAGGGTTTGAATCTTTAATTGATTTATAAATAAAACCGTATGTGATTATACTTTTAGAAAATACTTGGGTTTGTCACCCCTGTATAATGAAACGGGTTCTAGAAGTCTCACAAGAATGGTGGGTGTATTATTTCTGACATCAATATAATGTAACTAACTATAATGTTTATATTATATCTTGTGGCGCCTGATTATATTACCTCTGCGATTGAATAAATGTATTTAAACTTAACTGTAATGCTACGTAAACGTAAGTTATCAGTATTACGGACTTTAATTATCCAACTGACGATTTGTTCAAGAAAACTTTGTTCTCTTAAAATATCGACAAAGTTTTAGGCCAGGATACGCGAGATTTGTATGTAGGGTCTATATTTTTCACGGTTTTTCCAACTTTGAAGTAAAAAAACACCAACTTAGAAGCTTCGCAACATATAATAATATATGTTCTATATACGGATTTACTCAGAATTCGGAGTAGAACATTTCATGTGTCTGTGTGTCAATGTCTGTGTGTTAAATTTGAGATTTTGTATTTGTCTATATTCATACCAATTTTCAGCGAAAAATAAAGTAAAAATTTAAAAGATGATAACCCCTGACTGAAACAAAAATTCAAAATTCTGAGTACAAAAGTTTTGTAGGCCTATAAACATTTATATATTCTGAAATGTTGGGCTCTGTAAGTTGAGCGGGTCTAAAGTTATAAGGGACGGACGGACACACACAGACAGACACACGAAATGTTCTACTCCGAATTCTGAGTAAACCCGTATATATAACATATATGCTGCGAAGCCTCTAAGTTTGTATTTTTTGACTTCAAAGTTGGAAAAAATGTGAAAAATGTAGACCGTGCATACAAATCTCGCGTATCCTGGCTTGAAACTTTGTCGATATGTTAAGAGACCAAAGTTCTCTTGAACAAATCGACAGTTGGAATACTTTTGATTTCTAACAAGTAACAATGAGGACAAACTTTTCAAAATTTTCTCCACGTTGAAATAAATCATACAAGATACATAATGTAAAACAAAATATAGCATAGAACATACATAATGTAAAACAAAATAAAGCATATAACATACATAATGTAAAACAAAATAAAGCATATAACATACATAATGTAAAACAAAATAAAGCATATAACATACATAATGTAAAACAAAATAAAGCATATAACATACATAATGTAAAACAAAATAAAGCATATAACATACATAATGCATATAAAATAAAGCATATAACATACCTACATAATGTAAAACAAAATAAAGCATATAACATACATAATGTAAAACAAAATAAAGCATATAACATACATAATGTAAAACAAAATAAAGCATATAACATACATAATGTAAAACAAAATAAAGCATATAACATACATAATGTAAAACAAAATAAAGCATATAACATACATAATGTAAAACAAAATAAAGCATATAACATACATAATGTAAAACAAAATAAAGCATATAACATACATAATGTAAAACAAAATAAAGCATATAACATACATAATGTAAAACAAAATAAAGCATATAACATACATAATGTAAAACAAAATAAAGCATATAACATACACAATGTAAAACAAAATAAATCATATAACATACATAATGTAAAACAAAATAAAGCATATAACATACATAATGTAAAACAAAATAAAGCATATAACATACATAATGAAAAATAAAATAAAGCATATAACATACCTACATAATGTAAAACAAAATAAAGCATATAACATACATAATGTAAAACAAAATAAAGCATATAACATACATAATGTAAAACAAAATAAAGCATATAACATACATAATGTAAAACAAAATAAAGCATATAACATACATAATGTAAAACAAAATAAAGCATATAACATACATAATGTAAAACAAAATAAAGCATATAACATACATAATGTAAAACAAAATAAAGCATATAACATACACAATGTAAAACAAAATAAATCATATAACATACATAATGTAAAACAAAATAAAGCATATA
>OY754970.1:5294405-5354405 GCA_963576475.1 Molanna angustata | reverse complement strand
GAATCGATCGATGTGTTAATCAGAGATTTGTGTCGTATTTGAATAAACGTTTGACGTTTTAGGAAAAAGATGTTCACAAGTTTGTGTTAATTTTATTGTGAATCAATAATAAATTGATGTTTACCATGTTATGTGATGTTCTTTGGTGATTTCAACGCCGGTATTTTTATTGTGATAAATTGGGTTTCTTCGCTCTAGCAAAATAAACAAATAATTACTTTTATTTTATATTGACTGTTTATTTCGCGCAAAAGTATACTTTCAAGTCGATTCGGCATTTCAAATTGATTAAGTTAATCGCTGGCCTTAAAAATGTAAAACAAATGTGGATTTTATAATATAGTTTGTCAGATAACGTTTTAATCTTAATCGGGATCAAGTTGTTTTTATTTCAGATTAATCTTAATGAATGTTTAACGTATGTATTATACTTAGAATAAGCTATTCGCAAGACATTACATTATGTTCTTAATAATGTATCAAGTCGCCGGAACTGTATTTTGCGTGCAATGCGTTATCAAAAGAAACTATTAATTCAATTAATGTTTGTTTTGTTCCAATAAATTGCAATTTGATTTTATACTATCGTGTGATTCTATTAATCCTTTGAATGCAACGATGTGGAATAGGGCGGCACACCCGCTTGAATATTGATATGTCCCCGTTACGTGATATACTTGGCAATAGTATGTAATACGAGCAGAGTTCATATAATTGTGACTTACTGGACACGGTTACCGGCTGCAGATTCCAAGTATCGAATTCCGATCAAGCGCCAGTAAAACTGATGGAATGGCTCCCTTTCATTTCAGTTTCCCGCGGATATCTCGTCCTGAACATTATCGGTGATACTTATTGAGTTTCCTTCGCTTTGGTAAAACAAACATTGCCAATTATTTGTGCCATGATAATTAAAGATACAATTCAACAAATATCTTGGTTTTGATTTGATTCATATCGTCAATCAAGAGAAAATATTGATCTACCCAGCGTCGGTTTCAATAATTTGTAGACTTTTTGAAAAATATACATTTTGCCTTCGAAAATTATATTTGTCTCATTGAAGTTTTTTTTTCTCGTTTTTGTATAATTATCAAGTAATTTTGATCAATTACTTCTTGATAGAATTTTAAAAGTGTCGTCCAAAATTAAACACTACCACACAAAGAGTAAGAAGAAAACAGCGATGAGAAAGAGAATGATAGAGTCTCCGAAGGCCCAGCCGAAGCAATGGGGTAGGGGTAAAGTCGGCAGCAGACCGGCACAGGAGACCTTGAGGAGTTTCTCAGCTCCCCAGGGCAGCGGGAAAGTTCGGGCTCCAGCCCCAACTCGCAGTCTCTCTGCTACGGAACACCGAAGACAGGACGGGCCGGAGGACAAGTACGACTTCGCGTTCTGCGACGTGACTTCCCCCAGCGACGAATCCGAGAAAGAGGAGACGATCGGGCTGCAAATGGAAGTGGAGCCCCCGCGAAGAGTGGTAGCGTCCCTCTTGCCAGGCAGCGGCCTCCAGAGGGCACAGCTTCGTCCGGCTGTGAAGAGCTTCAATCCGAGGGTCAGAGACCTGGCATCCGTGCCGCCGACCCCGTCGAGGGGATGGCTGGAAGATGAATTCGAAAGTAAGTTGTCTAATTTTAATATTTTTTTTATAGATAGGTAAGTTTTTTGCTTGGTTGGTTTCTCTACAGGCTGAAAAATTTCAAGATGTTTGAGATAATTATACATTTATTCATTTATGACTTGTACAACAACCTTATCAGAACTTAAGATAAATCTAGATCACAATATAAATAAAATATCTTTTTTTAGTGTTATTTTATTTTGTATTATTTTTGAAGTAAGTACATACATAATTAGTCTGTATTTATATTTTACATTTATCATCCTTGTGAAGTTAGTTATTTTAATGTAAGTACCTACCTACTTACCTTTTAGTCCAACAAAAGAAAGAGTCAAATGATACTTGCTTCTTATATGAAATATAAAAAAATGCAATATTCTCTGGCGCAGTTCAGTAGCGACATCTGTGTGAGAACACTGTCACCTTATGTATAAGGACTGTTGCTTTTATTGTTCACATATAAATCATTCTCAATAGATGGCGTTACAAAAAGGTTTCTTCGTTACTTCATAGATGGCAATAGTAAAAATGATCTGTTACTCATTGTTAAAATATATATTAGAACTTTCAAAATTGCATTGATAAGGGAACTAAATAAAGGCATAATTGGTGAAGGTTGCGCAAGCGCATAAATTGATCACGTAAACCAGCCGATGACAGGTCGTAAGCCCTGTAGGTGCCGTGAGTTCCTGGTTCTTCTATAATATTCCAACTTCGTCTCTATTGAGATGTTAAAAAAATGTCAAGAAAAAATTAATTGCTTTCAAAAAATGTGTCCTATGATAAAGTATTTCACAATTTTTATTTTTATTGTTGAAAAGGTGAGTTTTTAATTTACATTAATTCTTCGTTGATTTACAATATGTTTACACGATCCAGTATTGGGCCAAATGAAGTTGCAAAGATAATTTTATCGAATATTTCGACAAATGTTAATTATGGGCCAAAAGGTTGTGTCATGTTGAGTAATCATTGAAAAATGCAAGGTTCTTTTGGCGTGGTGTTACATTATGTTAATTTTTATTTGATAGGTATGTATTATTAAACTATTATTACCTACATAATATATCATACATAATATTTAGATACCTATATAACTTTGTATAAAAGCAAGTAATACGCAGAGAATGAATGGCTAGAGTAAGTTGAGGAATATTTGGGTAGGGTGTTTCAAAGGAATGGAAGATCAAAGATATTGATAGAAGAATGGCAGACGCAGAAAATATACATATTATACATCCAGTATTGTGCCAATTGGCAGTTTTTCTGTCTATAATTCTATATTAAAACTACGTATATTCAGAGGGCCTTGAATATTCAATCCGAGGATATCTAAAAAAAAGCATCTAGCATATCATCTCTTATTGAATTTCATAATGCAATATTGTAGTGCGTAGGTACGCTAGTGAATCTTTGACGCGGAAAAATATGCATAAAATAAAGTAGATAAATGCCGTAGAAATAAGGAAGAGTAAGTACCTATATACCAGAACAATGTATGATAAAATACTAAAGAAAACGGGATAAAGGAGAATATTATAAGCAGAATGAAAGTAAATCCAATGAGGCGGTTTGGACATATTGAAAGAACGAACAACGAACGATGAAATACGGGGTAGTCAGAGGCAGCTAAGCAATATGACATCCATCGCCTAATTCACTCACCTTATCCATCGTCCTAAAAAGTTCAATCATTTGGTTTTTCATCACTTACAGTGTTATTTATAAAAATAAATTTGGTTCAATTGAACCCGGTTCAAAGTTTTATTCTGAAATTCAAATATTCTTATACAAGAATTATTTATTTTTATATGAGAATATTTGAATTTCAGAATAAGACTTTGAACCGGGTTCAATTGAACCAAATTTATTTTTATAAATAACACTGTTAGTGTCAAAGTTTAGTATAACGTTATATCCATTTAGAAATCTGTGGATTATCGTGTGATATCGTACAAATTAGAGAACATTAATTACTTATTCTAATGTTGTAAAATTTCATATTTTCTTTTGGTAATCAAAATTATCACTAACTACGACACATTATTGTTCAATCTACGACACCTAAGGAACACTAACTTCGACATATTATTGTTCAATCTACGACACCTAAAGTATCACTAACTACGACACATTATTGTTCAATCTACGACACCTAAAGTATCACTAACTACGACACATTATTGTTCAATCTACGACACCTAAAGTATCACTAACTACGACACATTATTGTTCAATCTACGACACCTAAGGAACACTAACTTCGACATATTATTGTTCAATCTACGACACCTAAAGTATCACTAACTACGACACATTATTGTTCAATCTAGCATTAAAAAAGTCAAAGACACTAAATACCTTGGAATAATTATAGATGAAAGACTTGACTGGAAACAACACATACAAAACACATCTGATAAAATAAGGAAAACTGTATTTATATTCAAGGAAATAAGAAACATGCTATCTCTAAAAACATTAAAATCTATTTATTTCGCTCTTGTACAAAGTATACTAACATATGGAATATTGGGTTGGGGGGGAGCCACCTTAGCTGCCCTAGATCCGCTTATTAAAAGCCAAAAAGCCGTTGTAAGGGTCATAAATAAAAAACCATATAGACATCCATCGGACCAACTGTTTCGCGAATTTGGTGTACTTGACGTTAGACAAATATACACAAAAACAATTGTACTACATTACAACAAGCATCAACATCTGCTGATACCATTGTCTCATCAACTTTCAACGAGATGTCGCAACGAAAAGCATTATAAGGTGCCCAGGACCAGAACAGAGTTTGCACATAGGCACTTCTCGTTTTTGGCACCCAGGCTGTTTAACTCGGTTCATGATAAAAACTTTAACCTGAAGAAGTTTATTGGTAATCCTGCACTTAAAGGATTGTTGACGGATTGGCTATTAAAAATGGGAAGAAAAGATACTGAAAAGGTACTTACCTATGTCCCTGCCTAGTGCACAGATGAACAGGGTATGTACGTATGTGGGTGAGCGCGTGTGTATATGTGTGTGTGTGGTGTGTGTGTGTGTGTGCGTGCGTGTGTGAGTGTGTGTGTGTGTGTGTGTGTGTGTGTGTGTGTGTGAGGGTGTGTGCGTGTGGGTGTTTGGGTGTTGGTGTGTGGGTGCAAAACAGACCACACTATCTGATATTTTTGTTTTGTTTTGTTTTGTTTTGTTTATATATATATTATTTATTTATTTTTTTTTTTTTCTCTCGCCTAATTGATTGATATATTTTTGTTTACTTATATATAAACCATTGTTTTGTTTTATTTTCTGCTTTATTGCTTGATGTACTATTCTTGATTACCTATAGTTATATAAATCATGTTATATAGAATGCATACTGTCACAAAACTGAATGAAATACGAAAATATTGTATAAATATGTATATTAATGTGATTGTGAAATATTCCACCTCGGTACAGGCTAAGCCTAGTGAGGTGGATATATATATATTTAATATGTAAAAAAGATTTTGTAAATTATAATAAATAAATAAATAAATAAATAAATAAATCTACGACACCTAAAGTATCACTAACTACGACACATTATTGTTCAATCTACGACACCTAAAGTATCACTAACTACGACACATTATTGTTCAATCTACGACACCTAAAGTATCACTAACTACGACACATTATTGTTCAATCTACGACACCTAAAGTATCACTAACTACGACACATTATTGTTCAATCTACGACACCTAAGGAACACTAACTTCGACATATTATTGTTCAATCTACGACACCTAAAGTATCACTAACTACGACACATTATTGTTCAATCAAATTGTTTTATTTTTTTTTCAATTGTTTCTGTTGAATTATTTCTAAGAATAGAATGAAACGAAAATGCGTGAGAAAATGACTACCAAAAATAGTGGTATAATGCAATTTGACAATATTTAGACAGTGACAAGTGCATCTACACGGGGTTCAATGTTTTTGGTACATAAATGATTTGTTTTTTTTTCGTTAAATAATCGCAATGTGGTGTTTCATTGCATTTCTATATTTTCTTTTCTATTCTTCACAATTCCAGCTATTTATTTACTTCACAATTCAACTCCTAGTTATTTTAGTTTCAGACGTGCGAATTCAGACTCATTACAAACTTCTGAATCGTTTTCTATTGATACTTAATACACATGTCAAAATTATTATTCGCGTAGTTCAGAGAACGTATTATGTTTTAAAACAATGCAGGTATCTATCTTTGGGAGCAAATTTCTCAAAGTACTCTTTGTAATAAATGAATGTCTAGCACGATAAGACTATCTGAAAGATAACCAAACTTTTTGCTTTTATTCCAGCGAGAGTTTAACACCACAAATAAAAGATGACAGCTGAAAATATGCGAGGAATAATATTGTAAAGAAAATAAAGACGATTTTTTTAAATAACAATGTTTACCTGCACGTAAAATATTTAATACGACAATAGTTAATAATGGTATTAGGTATATTTAACGAGATTTTTCAAATCATACATATTGATTGTTGTTCTACGTATATTTTTTTCCTTTTGTTAGGATGACCGTTTTCCACTTATCTACTGATAAATATAGATATAAACCCTCGTAAAATGGATTTCTACACCATAAAGACAATTTTTCTTTTGACAATTTCAATTAAAGTTTAGATATTATAAAATTTAGGATTTTAAAATTATAAATTTATCAAAAAAAAAATGAAATAACAAATATCGGTGATAATTTATCTACAACTTTATTTTCTACAATATTTTCGTTTACACATTGCAAAATCCCCAACGCTTTTTAGTGCGCTTATTCTTTGTAAGAATATAATGGACCCAAGTCGTAATATTGATAGGTTAATTATGTAGGTATTACCAATTGAAGTTTAATCAATACGTGTTTCAAACATTTTATTTTGATCTTTGGAATAATTTACGATTTAAAAAAAATGTTCATATACTTACTGAAAAAAAAGTTTGATTTCTCGGATTCATTTTTATTCCTCGTAAAACAGTATTAACACCATATGTATGTTGAAGACTGAAAAATAAAAAGTGAAAATTTCGCGAAACTAAAATACATAAAATATGAGACCTTCATTTGGGTTAAAGAAAATAGCATGAAAGTGAACACAATGAGATGGTTTGGCCACATGGGGAGAATGAATGAGGAACGCCTGACGAAGAAAATATACATTGTGGACAGGAATGGAATGAGAGGTCGGGGCCGCCCAAGAAAGGGATGGCACGAACATGTGAACGATATTCTGAAAGACAGAAATATTTGGAGCGTGAACATCAGACGAACAAATATGAGAAGATGCACGAATGGTGACGAGGCGATGGATGCGTGCCAGGATTGAAAAATGTGGCATTCGGTTCTCTCATTCTGCCCCGCGAGGGACATGGCTTGATGATATGTATGTATATATGCATGTACATCTGTAAAAAACCTTTTTGTAATACAGCGGAAATGGAACAAATTATCATTAGGAATGAAGATTTAATTTTCCTAGTTTTTTTTTTTAAATTGGTCTTATTTATTTAACATACTTATTTTATTTTGACTTTTTTTAATAATATAAAATAATGAATATTTCCTTGTAATGAGTGCAAATACAATTATATAAAATTACTTAAAAATATGTAAAAACATAAATTGTTAACTTTTTTCCAATAATTTAAAAATATTGACCATTGGCGAGTTTCGCTCAAAGAGCACCTACTGAATGGTACATTTGAAGTAGTGTAGGTACCTTTTATTTATATACATATATTCATTGCTAACAAACCTTTTTACAAAATATAATACATGAAAATATGAGATTATTTATAGAAATTGTCAGTAAAAATATAAAAACACGAAACAGAGCATACAAATTATCAAAGAAGATATAATTATAAATACACTTTTTAAATTATTATTATAAAGGTTATATATATATATATATATATATATATATATATATATATATATATATATATATATATATATATATATATATATATATATATATATATATATATATATATATATATATATATATATATATATATATATATATATATATATATATATATATATATATATATATATATATATATATATATATATATATATATATATATATATATATATATATATATATATATATATATATATATATATATATATATATATATATATATATATATATATATATAAATATTTTAAAGACTTATTGCTTGAATAGAAAATGTTGGATATACCTGGTATCTGCATACTAAACAATAAGTATTATATTTAAATGAGTATAACAAAGGGGTTTATATAACAAAAGTTATGTAGGTATTTCCATACTTAACTAAATTGGAAAAATCTAAATTATCAGTAATAAATCATATTATATTATTTAATGGTTTCAATAGAGGAGGAGGATTAAATTATAGTCAAATTGTGTGTTGTTTTTTAATCTATTTATCTCTAAAATCTCTAGTCTATCTAATTTTTTGAATTATGTTAAGTTTGGATATTTTCTTGTGGGTTGAATAAAATACTGTTTTTATTGAGATGAGTAACAAAGTTTGAGTTATCTTTATTTAATCTTATGCAAGCTTCGTCTTCTTTTATGCGTGTTTTGAAAGATCTACCAGTTTGTCCTATGTATGCACCAGTAAAAGAGTCACAAGAATGTTTGTTTTGTCTTTGTTTTTCTTAAGTAACAAGTTTTCTTAACGTACATATAGATTCCTTAAATTAAGCGTATGCTTTTGCTATAGGTAAACGAAATCGGTTGTAGCAGAAATCGAGCTCCCGACCACTGGATACTAAAGTAGTGCGCTTACAACGAAAAAAAAAACAAATAAATAAGTTCGACTGATGAAACCAGAATATATATCGACTTAGCATTTCTGTGAGAAAACCCAAAAATTTTAGCCCGCTCAAAATATGCAAGTACGAACATTTACAAGGTTGGTACGTGTATTGTATAAAACACGTGTTAAAGAACATTGACCCATAAGTAAAGTCATGGATTTGTAATACATTGAGAAACCATTGCCATTTATTTTTAGTTTAATGAGGAGGTAAGCTTGTCTAAAAAAGAAACAAGTAAAATGAGACGGAAAATATATACCTACATATTAACTAGGATGAAAATAAAAATTGATTTTTTGATTAAAATAACGCCTTGTTCAACAGATTTATTAAAGATTTATACCTTATATACCTTCTACGTATCGCATCTGTATCACCCTCATAGATAATCCGCTGTGTTATGGACTTGATAATGTACAATGTAGACGAAATACATAGGTACTTCTAAGTCCTAGGGTCGTATTACAAGAGTTATTTGAGAAAAATGTAAGAAAACGGTAAGGTCCCGTACTGCGAGAATACTGCTTACGGGACCTCAACTTTTTCTTACATTATTCTTAAATAACTCCTGTAATACGACTGTTAGACTCGTAGCTATCGATGAAGTAAAGAAAAAAAAATGCGTACATGAATTTTACCAAATAAATAACCCTTCAAGATTTATAAATAGATGCCTCGTTTCCAGTTCTATGTACTTGTTTTTTATTTATATAGCAGAATAATATATAAAATTTCATACGGAAAATCAGATATGACAATTTGTGTCAGATCACTTGCGACCGTTTGTTGAAAGCGCTGTATTCATTTAAGTATTGTTCATGGTAGCAATATTTTGGCGATCGATACGAAATTTTGTCGAGTGGTCAAAATATTGATCTGTTTATTTTTTCTTTTTTAATTAATTCATATTTTGCATAATATTAGTATGGACATATCCATCATCAGTATCGTATCAAATTAATGGTGTATTTAAAGCACGGTGGAGATTGATCTATGTTTGTTTTTGTATGTTAATAGGATGTTCCTAGTTCATCTTAGTTCATCAAATTATTATGTTGGAATATTATGTTTTCAGTTCTAGAATTGTATATCATTATTCTTCGTTTGGATTTAGTTCTTATGGATATTTTACTGGTACGTAATTTTTTTGATTTAATTTTTATTGGAAATTCTTTAATTGCTTATACATATGCTTCCCTTTTGCAATCATTTAATGTAAACCCCTATTTCTCTGAGATCTAATGGAATTCTGTTTTTACTCTTCTTTTCAACAGTAAATATATTATGATCTAAATTGTACAGCACAAATCTGCCTCTATTGGTGGCTGTGCCTTATTAAAAAAAAAAGTTTACCTGTATGTCTGTACTGAAATTTTGCAATTGATTTTTAATTTACTTTCCAACCAGTGCCCTTATTTCCATTCTCGTGTAATATTTTGCGATAAGTTCCGCTAATCTTTACGAATGTATCACAGAATAGTACCCCCTATTCAGTAACTATTGTAACTAAAATAGAAACGTTCTAAAATTGTAGATTTTAGATTTACAGTCTTATTTCAGCGTTATGAAATATAAATATGGATTGAACGGAATAGGAATGTACCTATATTGGCCGGAATGTTCTTAAAAAGTTCCTGAATTAGACGTATTTGGAATAATTATGAAAATTATGAAAATTGATAATTGGCCGGAATGTTCTTAAAAAGTTACTGAATTAGACGTATTTGGAATAATTATGAAAATTATGAAAATTGATAATTGGCCGGAATGTTCTTAAAAAGTTCCTGAATTAGACGTATTTGGAATAATTATGAAAATTATGAAAATTATGAAAATTGATAATTGGCCGGAATGTTCTTAAAAAGTTCCTGAATTAGACGTATTTGGAATAATTATGAAAATTATGAAAATTTTGAAAATTGATAATTGGCCGGAATGTTCTTAAAAAGTTCCTGAATTAGACGTATTTGGAATAATTATGAAAATTATGAAAATTTTGAAAATTGATAATTGGCCGGAATGTTCTTAAAAAGTTCCTGAATTAGACGTATTTGGAATAATTATGAAAATTATGAAAATTGATAATTGGCCGGAATGTTCTTAAAAAGTTCCTGAATTAGACGTATTTGGAATAATTATGAAAATTATGAAAATTTTCATAATTATTCATAATACGTCAGATTCAGTAACTTTTTAAAAACATTCCGGCCAATATATGTAGGTACGTTCCTATTCCATTTAGTCCTAATTTATATTTTATAACTCTGAAATAAGACCGTAAATCTAAAATGTACAATTTTAGAACGTTCCTATTTTAGTTACAATAGTTACTGAATAGGGGGTCCGCGGAAAATAGAAGAACGATCTGCTATAAGAAACGCATGTAGCGTATAAACTAGTGTATATTGCCGCGATAAAAAAATCGGAATAGGCCCGCTGTTAGAGCTATGAAACTTTCAGAATTTGTGTATTACCGATGATGATGCTTGTTTCCAGGTTGATTTATTTGAAATTTCGATAAAACTGAACAATTTCGTATTTCATACAAATTTAGTATAATAATTGTTATGTACCATTTATATCGTTTCACAACAGATTATAGATTATGTATGTTCTGTATTTGAATTGACCTTTATTTGTTATATAAAAAACTGCGTTTAACATTATGTGTTTGACATTGGCAGAATGAATGTAAACAATCTACGGACTAGCGTGAAATATTTTTTTTTCTTCATTTCAAAAGTGTGTCCAAATTTTATGTTTATGTTTCATTACATTGAATATATTTAAACTAATTGTATTTTGATATCAACAAATTTATCTTATTAGTTTTTCGCCCGTACCCACAATAAATGTAACGCGCAGAAACAAAAAAAAACACCAAATCGGTTTTTATTTGGAACAGAATAAAAAGGAATTTGAAACCTGAAGCTGATGTTTGCTTTTAAACTTAAAATCAGTTCTCTTTGGTACTTCAAGAAAAGTGTCTGTAAGTATTTAGAGTTCTATGTACCTACTCTTCTTGTGTTCTTCATGTGATTTTTTCAGAGTTTTGCAAGAGACCGTTAATAGATTCCGTAGGCTGAACTACTGGGGGAGAGAAAGAACAGGTAATAAATAATATACTTATAGGAAACACTGGTTAGTTGGAAGAAATTGCCATACGGCAATAAACTCGCCACTTGCGCAGGGTGCAAGGAAGTGTTTATTATTATTATTATTATTTATAGTTAACACCGGAGGCACTTGGGTTCACATCTTATTTAGAACTATTCCTTTCACCAAATATTTATGGATAGTTTAAGAAACGCAAGAAGGTAAAAATGTACGAAATAGGTAAGTATTTAAAATAACAATACGATTGAATTTGAAAAAGATTTAAAATAATAGAATAAATATCTTGTATTTGGTTATCTACATCGTTTTTTCCTGTGCTGTGGGGCACCAACTTTAAATAGTGCTTCAACTTTTTTTCTATAATCATCGTTATAGGGTATCCTATAAGAGTCAGGTAATCGAAAATATAACAGCTAAAATAACATCTCAAGTAGTTCAGCAATGAGGTTCACCACCCAGTGTTGCCTTTTTAGGTGAGACGAGTCTGGTATGCACGCACCTGTCGCTGGTTACCCCGCATGAATATGCCGCGATGGTATGAACGAATGAACGAATGAAAATAGTTTTTTTCTGGATCGTCTTTATTGTGTCTTCTTTTGACCATCATTCCTTACACTTCTTAAATATTACTAAATGTGATGAATCTCTTGTTTCAGATTCTTCCATTAAAGAAGACTCTGCCGATCTTGCAGATATTGACGAAGTGGGAGCGACCCTCCAGACGGAAGAAAAACAATTGGAATTGGACTCCTTAAACCAGGAGATCACAGATGAGAGAAATTCGAAACATTCTAAGATAACAGACAATTTCATCACCCTCGGAGAAAACATAATGGACGAACATTTCGGAAGCATGAAGATCGAAGAACATCTCAACAGTTTGAAGCTCGGGGAACAGATGAGCAGGAAGAAGTTGGAAGAGAAACTAAACAACCAGTTCAAGGAGAGGTTGAACAAGAACAATATGAACAAGAAGTTGACTTTAGTGATGGGAGAAGGACGAAAGGCCCCGCCAGCTGCTGCTATGCTGGCTGTTAAAGAAGACTTTGATGATGAGGTAAGTCATAATTCATTCAATTTTTTTCCAAATAATTTTCTTGTACAACAATTTCAAGATTTTCTTGTACAACAACGTCAAGCAATTTTGTAAGTCTTAAGGAATCCAATGGTTCAGTCGTGTAAGTGAATTTAAATAAGTTTTTCTGAGAATATGCTCAACTATTTTTTCGATTTAAGCGTAACGACACGACATAAAAGATTTGAATTCCCTATTCCTAATTTTAATAGTAGTTTCACAAAAAATAAAAAATAAACATACCTATTATTGGATATATAATCATTCAAAATAAACGACGAAGAAAGTGGAAGGAAAAATTTATCAATGTCAACAGTTTAAAGATTTAGGACTATACAGTCTTGAGTCTTTGAATTGTACTTTAAACAAAATAATGCTATGTTTATGCCAAAGAACACCAATCTCTGGTGAACGGCAAAAAAAAGTGGAAGGAAAAAAAGATATTGTTTTTGTATATCTAACATTGAATATTCTACGACACCAAGATAAATAATATGCAATACAAATATTTATCAAGAAATAAACAAATTCAACATCAAGTGCAATTTCTTAAACACCATTTATATTGTTTTACAGTAAATTATGTATTTTTCTTTAACATGTTCTGCATTTGAATTTAAAATAACTGTTTTAGTAACACATATTATTGTGTTGTTAATTTTAGCTTTCAGCAGACCTTTTCCATTCAAACTTTAACTATGCCAAATATCTAACTCCTCCTTGAGTCCGAAGTTTTCGCTTCACTTATTATTAATAAATAGATTCTTTCTTCTCTTAACTTATTCATTCGTCTCTATCGAGATTTAATACTGTTAATAAATTATTTACTGATTTCTGAAAACAGCTGTCGCCGACTTGAAATGTCTGCTCAGTTCTGCCATATTGACTCATTTCTCATTTGACGCCAACAATTAAATTTTATATTTGATCTATCAATCTTCAACGTCTAAAAGTAGGAGTCAACCAAATGTCTAAAAGATTTATCTCAAGCCGTAAACGAGCTAAGTTAATTATTTATTTTCGTGCAGTAACATCTCTATTTCCTAGTTGTGATGGGCGAGACCAGATTTGGTCTAGTGACCTTACAGACCAAACATTCTCGATAGACCGGAAACTAATTGTATCGATAACTTAACATTTTTAGATTATATATTTTTATAAATACATAATGATATGCTGAAATCAGTAGCAGGGTGCTTATTATTTTGCATTATTTTCTACTGTGCTGTGTTAGGTTAAATTGAAAAACCCGAAACAAAGTTGTTCATATACTTACAGAAGATTTGAAAGCTAGATTAGAAATACATCTTTCGTTGAAGTGGTCTGGATCATCGAGTTCCATTTTTAGTAAATTAAATTAGTGTCAACAAAGCAATTTCATATTAAAAATACTAATGCTTGGGTAATTCATTATTTATTTAATACTGATTTATTTAGTTACGATACATACATAAAATGATACAGTTTTATTATTATTCTATGGATACATAGTGATATAATACAGCGTTTAGTTCCTATAACAACAAAATAAAATTCAAAATTACACTTATTATTATAATATGCCGTTAATTTCATGATAGGTAACAATTTATAGTTGGTTAATTATTTGTTCCATTATTCTACACTGTATTCTTTTTATATGTATGTAGTAGTAAATACTACTAGTATCAATAACTTTTAATCATTTTAATCATATTTGATCCTTAAAAACTTAAAAACAATGATATATGAAATCTAAATAAACTTAACAAAGCTGAATAAACTTCATTTAAAAGTGGATTGTGGGTTATGGAGATGTTCATTCATTCATTAAATCACGACATATCCCACAATATGTTAAACTAATTTTTGTAAATGCTCATTTGACCGCCGTGGCACAGTTGGTAAGCCGTTCGGTTTCTGTGCGGGCGTCCTGGGTTCGTCTCCCAGCAGAGGAGAAATTTATTTAAATTCATTTCTCACGTTAATGTTGCTTCTCTGGGCTGGAAACACTGGTTAGTTGGAAGAAATTGCCATACGGCAATAAACTCGCCACTTGCGCAGGGTGCAAGAAAGTGTTCATTATTATTACTATATGAGCGTTGGTCTTGTAAATAAATAAATATGGTGTATCCAGCGACAGGTGTGCAGGTGTGAATTACCCTTAAAAAGGAAGCACAAAACGAAGCACGCGTTAATTCTCACACACAGGTCGACATTCAGGTGTTAAGATGTTTGCTAAGAGATGTAGGTAATGCATCATTTCGCTACAGTTTATTTTGAATTTTCTATTTTTTTTGAAGCTGTAACCTTCTGCAAGTATACTGAAAGTTTACTTCTATATTATCTGTGCCTTCTGCTTGTAGGTCAACGCATTAACTGCATAGCTGTGTATAGCTAATTAAGAATCTTTTAATTTTGTTTTTGGTTGTCATAGTAACATAGTTTATTTAAAAATTGGCATATATATATATAGACCGTTCAATTCAATTTTTGGATAAAGATGTTGGCAAGCGTGCATACATACAAATTTCTCAATTTAAGAAAACAGTAGGTACACTAAATTTATATGTATGACACTTACCAATATAAAGATGCAAAATGAGTTATTATTTACACTCGAATTCAATCTCAATTCCGAATATTCGTTTAGAACATACCCACCTGTCGCCTGCAGCGGCGACTCTATATAAAGTGCGTTGGATCAATTGCACTACCATTTTTAAATGATATATTGAAAAAAATAATATTTAAATATGTTTTAAAAATAATATTACGCTTTACTTTATTACTGTTATTTTTTCTTAAAATAATAATTAATTAGTAAACACTGTCCATATACTTTATATCTTCGCGATCGATATAATATGATGTAATCTACCACAATACAAATATTATTTAGTACGGCGTGCGATATCAAAAACGCACCGAGTTAAAATTGTCTATTGTATAGCGTATGTATGAACAGACAGAGATAGTCCCGTATTAGATGAGAAAGAGATACTTGTACTTACTAGCAATGCATTCATTTCACAAATTTCGTGCGTTGCACCAAATTATCATATCTTAGATGTACTTAGAATGTACATCTCTATCTCGCTCTCTCTAATATGTTCGCAATTAGTATTGAAACATGAATATTCCCATGTTATTTTTTTTCTTCGTAATGTAAACACTATACATGATCATTGAGCATGCGTAATTAGAGTAATTTGTCAGGTTTTAGTCAGTTGAAACAAACTTTGTTTATATCGTATATCATCGCTTTTTACAAGATAATCTAAATCAATAAATATTTGTGTATAGTTCAGATATCTTATAGATTTAAAAACGAGTGAATTAATAGATTTGTTTTACATTAAAAGTAATAAGTCATCTTTTGAAAATAATTTAAAAATAAATCGTGGAGTTCTTCCAAGACCAATGTTAAATATTAAACAACAATGCAAAATTAGAACTAAGAATTTTGTTCGTGTTTTTAAAATGCAGTTTTATGATAAAGCATCATGGTTATGTGGTTGTGACAAATTAAATAGTTTATTTTGTTTTCCTTGTTTACAATTCGATGGCGACTATATCTACTTGGATTATAAAAGGTGTTAATGATTTGGCTCATTTATCTGAGAAATTATTTCTTCACAAATTCATTTACGCAATACAATAAATTTATCTAACTTAGATACTGTTGACATTAGAACACAATTAGATTGTGGATATCGATCAATAACAAACGAGTGATTGAAGTTTTTGCCAAATTGAAACAGTGCAGGATTGAACTTCTTTACAAATAGGTAAAATATTTTGAATATGTATATTATTTCATTTTTATCCATAATATACCAACGTAGACGTATATATCTATGTAGATATACGTAAACGCATATCGATTAAATACCAATTAATTTATTATTAATTCAGGAAAAAATTGCACTACCAAAAATTATCAAAAATACGATCTACCAGTCGCCACTGGTCGCCTGCTTACCTTCAAATTATCTAGGTAATATTACCACATTATTCTCCGTTATAAAGATTCAGTCTTGCAGTTAAGATTAATTCCGTCGATTTTTAAAATTGGGTACGTGTTTTTAATAGGTATATGAAACATTGACCAATACAATTTGGTCATGCAATATTACTTCTCTGCTTGTATACATAAATACTTGCACGCAGTCGAGTGATAATTTCAAGAATTACAAAAATACTCTTAACAATTGGGTATTATTTTGGGAGCCATCCAATTTCGTGTGTGGGTCAAAGACATGGTACAACATTTTTGTTAGCTCTTGAATTGACATTACAACTGCTCCAATTAGAAAACATGTATTAAAGAGCTAAAATATGTAGATTTAATGGCAAAACACACAAATAACAATAATATTAAATTGTCACATTAAAAAAAATTTAATAGATGAAAAGTAATCAGACTATAACGAAATACACAACAATTCAGTAAATTATTAAAGTACTTACAGAAGTTCATACATATGTGATAAAAATAACAGGAAATATGCGATTTTTATTTAATTAACTAGTTGCATGTAACACATGAGATCCAACTGTCGATAGCGATAGTATGTACCTATAGTTGAAGAATAAGTACCAAACTATAATCTCATAAATACAAATTATTTAATATTTTAAGATATTTGATTTTCTATACAACACATGTACCTACATATGTATGTATGTCAAGATCGGATAGTATGGAGGTCAGTCCTTTGATCCTATCCAGAATATGAAAACAGAATGATGGTTTTTATATATGTTTGGAGATTAGTATCAAACAATTAAGTCTTTTAAGATATTGTGTGTACCTAGGCGATTGCCATACAAATTGTATGAAGCAATGTCGTCACTAAATTCAATTTTTATAAAAATTATTAAAAAAAATTTGAGATGTGCTAATATAATGTTGATATTTTTTATAGAAAATTAAATTATCTAGTTGGGGTGTTTCGGCTTTTTTTGATATCTTTAAAAAATTTGGAAATATAGGCAGTTAAACTCATAAATTTATCATAAAAAAAATATTTTTCTTAATTAAAAATGTTTGAGAAACCCTGGAATTTTTTTGAAAAAAAAGATTTGAGATTTTGTGTTTGTCTATATTTGTACCAATTTTCAGCGTTCTAGCTTTTATGGTTTTTGAGATATATGGAAAAATAAAGTAATAATTCAAAAGTTGATAACCCCTGACTGAAACAAAAATTCAAAATTCTGAGTATAAAAGTTTTGTAGGCCTATAACTGTTTATATATTCTGAAATTTTGGGCTCTGTACACACACACACACACACACAGACACACACACAGACACACACACACACACACACACACACACACACACACACACACACACACACACACACACACACACACACACACACAGACACACGAAATGTTCTACTCCGAATTCTGAGTAAATCCGTGTACAGAACATATATGCTGCGAAGCCTCTAAGTTGGTGTTTTTTGACTTCAAAGTTGGAAAAGCCGTGAAAAAAGTAGACCTCTCCATACAATTCTCGCGTATTCTGGCTTGATACATTGTCGATATGTTAAGAGAACAAAGTTCTCCTGAACAAATCGACAGTTGGATTACTCTCCGCTGCTATAGAATAGGGGAGAATCCTGATTTCACAATTTTTAAGCGTTCGTTTTGACGTTTTGTGTGTGTGCCGTAATCCGTATGTATGCCGTACACTAATATAAAACTCGTGTCCTCTGTACAGCCCAAACTAAAAGGTTGGTGAACTTCATATTAATACCATATATGTGCGAGGAACATTAACTAAGAGCTGATTAGTTTTCCATAGACAACGGCTCATTTATTCTCTATGATTTCGTATGTTAAAACTTTTAAAATGCTCTCACGGTATGGAGATTCGAGATTTCTTATTTTGTTTGAATTTTTGATACAATATAAATACACTCTTCAAAAGTGCATTTAGGGATTGTCAACATTTAAAGACATAATAAATATTAAGTGTGATATTGCATATTTATATGAAAAATGTATATAACAGTCTGTAGTAAAATAGTAACTATCTGTTTGGGAAAATTGAGTTATCGACTTCGAATTGATATTGTATTTGTGTTTCTATAGAAAACTGTATTTTGTTAACTCTCCACTACTATGAATGTAATAGTATTCATCTACATACTATCATGCGATTATCCTCATGGGGTAGGTAGAGAGAACTGAATACCGCATTCTTCTATCTTGACATATATCTATCATGTAATTAACTTTTACGCATCATCTCATACATGATTAATTGTTAAAGCAAGTTTTTTTACATCAATTACCAATTTCTCAAAAGGAATAGAGAATGTAGACAGAAATTTTTGTCCTTAGGAAAACTAATATTTTTTTAAGAATCATATAGAAACTTATTCATAAAAATGCATTTAGAGATTGACAAACTTTCAAGAAGAAACTATATACATTTAATATGTAGTGGAGAGTTTAGTGTTGGCCACAACGCACTCGTGTTTATATTGTACTGACAAACACAATATTAAATATTTATACGCACCTAATGACCCAATGTTACCACATTCTGAAGATTTTTATGTTTATATTCTCACAAACATAATGAAAATTATGGTGATATCAAGTAGCTGACCCGCAAAGGTCACTTACGTATTTTGGCAAACATGTATTGCTGTTGAGAAAAAAGATTTTCGATTTTAAATCTTGTACCTAAATAAATAAGAGAAGAATTGTTTATTTATATTAGTGATGAGCAAAAAGTCTTGCAGTCATGGTCTTGGTCTTGCGAGGCTCCCATGACCAAGACCACATGTGTAGCTGCAGGACCAAGACCACATGTGTCGCTGCAGGACCAAGACCACATGTGTCGCTGCAGGACCAACACCACATGTGTCGCTGCAGGACCAAGACCACATGTGTCGCTGCAGGACCAAGACCAAATGTGTCGCTGCAATGCCAAGACCAAGAACTGTGGGCGCAAGACCAAGACCAGGCTTTGCAAGAATCTTGGTACTGCAAGACTTAACGCAAGAGTATTACGGAATTATTTTTATTCGATTCGATGGGCAAGTAAGCAAGCCAAAAATGAACTTTTAATTCTGGCGCGGTTCAGGGGTGACATCTGTGCAAAAGCATTATCACCCTATGTATTTACAAACCAAATCCTCAATAGATGGCGCACCAAAAAAAATCTTTGTCACTTCATAGATGGCGATGATGTATTTAGCTTATTTTCAAAACGAACAGATTTTCATGAATAAATTACATATTTCAAACATTGGATTGTTTGGAACTCAATACGAAGGCATAAACTGGTGAACGTTGCACAAACGGATGAAGTGATCACGTAAAACAGCCGATGGCATGTCGTTAGCCCTGTACGAGCCTTGAGTTCCTGGTTCTCCTGTACTATTCCAACTTCGTCTCTATTGCGATGTTAAAAATTTGTTATAAAATCTATTTTTAATTATAAAGTAAACAATTAACTACATAGTATCGACATAATACTATAAAAGTAAGTAGGTACCTTAAAACATGAAATGAGGTCACTCAGACGAATGTGTGGTAAAACGATGTATGATAGAATAAGAAATGAGGATATTAGACGAGTATGTATGATTGAAAGAAATATCGTAAGTAAGATGAAAATAAATGCCCTAAGGTGGTTCGGCCAAAAAAGTATAAAGGCTGATAAAAGAGGAACGAAAAGTAGAGGTCGGCCAAGAAAAAGTTGGCACGATCACATAAATGGGATTTTGAAAATTGGTGATGTTAGAAGTAAGAATAATAGAAGAGCGTGTATGAGACGACGCATGGACGTGAATGAAGCGAGGAATGTGTGTCAAGAGAGAGGAGTCTGGCGTTCGGTTCTCTCTGCCTACCCCAAATAGGGAAATGGCGTGATGGTATGTGTTACCTTAAAACAGCGGTCGGGGAACTTTTTTAACCATTACCCCAAAATATTTTTGCGTAAGTCGATATTACCCCTTCCCCCATTTTGAAAATAAGACAATCAATGTATATTTGAATAAACATTATTTTTTTAATTAATTTACATGGAAAATAAAAAAAAAGTTAAGTACATGAAACAATAAAAAAAAAAAAAAATTCAGATTCTCAGGTTTCTTTTTCAGTTTTTGGAGAAATGATGTTGCTTCATTAGTATTTTCACAAACTTAATCACCTGAATTGATTAAGTTTGTTAAAATACTAACACGTTAATGAAATAGCAAACTAGAAAAATTTCCTTATTACCCCAATAAAAAAACATTTTTAACCCATTTGGGGTAATTTACCCCGGTTCCCCGACCGCTGCTTTAAAAGGTTTATAACTTGATTCATATAATATATCTACTATAAATTTGTAATGTAAACTGCTGGTTCTGTAAATCAATAAAATAAAATAAATAAATAAAATATTTTATTGTAATTACTGATTTTTTACAGAAAAAAATAGTAAATAATATATTCTCGTGAAAGTTGCAAGACCAAAACTCGATAGTATATGCTAGACCAAGACTAGATCTATAAAAGCAAGACCTAGACCAAGGTCACTCCGGTCTTGGTCATGCATTTGCCCATCACTAAAACTTATCACGCATTTCTTACTTTTCTGTACTATAAACACTGTTTACTTTGCAATAAATGTTCATATCGCTATAAACTCGACACTTGTGATATCTGATGCGATTTGCTTTTTAATATCGCTTATCAGTTCATTAAATAAACGAGGAGCAATAATTCCAAATCAATTTTCGAAATACATATAATATGCCACTTCATTTTTGATTTTAATCATGGTCAATTTAATGGTGAAGTTATATCTATATAATGTTATGGTCTGAACGGAAGCGACGCGACTTTATTTGTAGTCTATCAGTCTATCGCAACTATTAAAACGTAACTCTATAGGAACTGTGTCCGTGCGTAAAATAGTGTCATTCGTAAAAATAATTATAAAAATGGCCGAATGTAAATTGTTTCATTACGTAATTGTTTCGAATTGTGCCATTATACATATTAGTACAGTACAATCCGGCATTCATGACGGCGGTGTACAAAATTATATGTCTAGTCTTTGAAATAATGACGAGAGTCTTTATCGTGTCTAGGAATTAACAATTTCGTGTCTAGGCATAAACAATACCGTGTCTAGGCATAACATTTTTTAGAGTCTTTGTGGTGTCAAGTATGTATTACTGTGTACTACAATGTAATGTCATAATGGATGTTTTTCAAGGTTTTTGTGCAATAAATCATAACATATGTAGTTATTTGATTACAATTTAATTATTGAGTGAAATAAAATAAGTGATTATAGTTCAACCTTAGAACGTAATGTTTATAAATAAATATAAATACATGTTAAATAAATAAATATTATAAATTTATGAGCTGCACATAATTAGTTGTGAGGCACCGGCTTTGAATAGTGCTTCCATTTTTTTCTATTAATGAGCCGGGCTATCGAAAATACAACAGTCAAAAATAACATCTCGCATAGTTCAGCAATGAGGTTCACCACCCATTCCGAGTGTTGTCTTTATAGGTGCGACGAGACTGGTTTGTGGGTATACACTCATGTGTCGTACTTCATTTTTATAAAGTAATGCCCACCCGCACACCTGTCGCTGGTTATCCCACATTGTGGGATATGCCGTGATGGTATGAATGAATAAATGAATAAAAAATATATTGTTGTTATTTTGAAATATAAAAAAAATGATTATCTTGATAGCGCAATGAAGGCGTTTGGTTTCTACATATGCCGATGTCCTGGGTAGGTATACGATTCCCAGCAAAATAGAAGATTATTTAAAATTATTCCCACTGAAATATTGCTTCACTGGGCTGGAAACACTGTTTGATTGGAAGAAATTGCGATTTTGGCATCAATTCGCCACCCGCGCAGGGTATAAAGAAGTGAATGAAGTATTTATTATTTTTATTAATGTTTTAGATAAAATTATTCCTTTTCATAAGACAATCGTTTCGCCTCGTAGAGGGCTTTTAAATTATAAAGTAAAACACAAAATAATAGGTAGGTACTCGCGTACTAAAGAAATAATATCAATAAGATGTAGTTGGTATGTAGATAGGTAGGTATTTTGATACTAATTGATAAAAGTTGGAAATGCACGCCGTTTCCAGCCAAATACATATTTTTTTCCTTTGCTGGAAATCAAACTTAGGACGCCGGCACTGAAGCAGTTATGCCACGGCTATCGCGACACTCAGCGGCCTTACTCTCCACTGCAAATCCGATCCCAATACGATCCGACTCGCTAAGAACCTACCTTTGTAACGGAGAATGAATGCGGTAGGTAGGTATGTTTTAATAGTATATTCGTTCATTTGAATGTACGCAGGCGACAGATAGGTAAGTTCTAAATGAAAATTTGAAATTGGGATCGGATTCGAGTTTCAAGAGTAAGGCTACAGATATGTAATAGTAAAACAGTGTGTTTATTTTATTTCAATGTTTGTATATTTTTTTATTGTTCCATTTTCAAAATTAATACCGGTGACTCTTATTTACTTCATTCGTTCATAGTGCTTGCTAGCTTTATTATGAGTCCGTTCAACACGTGAGGAAAGAAAATATTTTTCTTGTGTGGGTACTGGGTACCTACCTATCTATCACACGTCGAGATCTCGCGCGTGCGCAGCGGACGTTTATCCCATAGGTTGGCAATACTGGCCCGGCGGCGGCGCTTCTGTTTTGATTCTAGTCTGTGAAACCCACGCGCGAGCACGACGCGCTTGTCAAACTCGCACGAGCGGGCGCGAAATTACGAACGAATCCGAAGTTTACCGAACGCACACGACAATGTTAATTACAAACGGAAAAATCAAAACACGACAACGGTAAAATATAAACGAAAATGGTGAAAAGTGAATTAAAACCATAACCGGAATATTATCAATTACGGGATATTTGTATTGGTGCATATTATTTGTGTTTTCAAAAGAAAATAATATAGAATCAATAATACATTATCGCATATTGTTTAATAGAAATTGGTCGACCGCCTTGGCACAGTTGGTAAGCCGTTCGGCTTCTGTGCGGGCGTCCTGAGTTCGATCTCCAACAGAGGAGAAATTTATTCAAATTCTTTTCTCACGTAAACATTGCGTCTCTGGGCTGGAAACACTGGTTAGTCGGAAGAAATTGCCATATGGCAATAAACTCGCCATTAACGCAGGATTCAAGGAAGTGTTTATTATTATTGTTATTATTCAAAACATGAAAGATTTTTTTCATATTTTGGTTTTGATCATAAATAGGCCAAGAACTAGCAACAGCCAAATTTACCACTTAAAATTAAAGACTGTTTTTTTTTCTGTAGCAAGATACTACAGCAGGAAATAACGGTTGGATAATATCAACCCTGAGTAGTTGTGGCTTTCGGAGATAACAGCTTTCAAAGTGTTGAAAAATATTATTGAAGACCGAAAACCGACAACCTATGTCCGAAAATATCTACTATCAACACACAGTTCATTACTAAACCTATGCAATCAATATAAAAACATTTTTTTCAAGAAATATATCAATAAATATAAAAAAAATCACGCTTTATACTATAACGACATGTATACACGACATGTTGTAATAGCAATTTTCAACACTTTGAAGATTGTTATCTAATATATATAAATATAAATTTTGTGTGAGCCCACTATAAAATGACGTAAATCTAGAGTCGCGGGATCTTACACTATAAACGCCTTTTATAAATTATTATTTTTTAATATACATATTTTTTACGTTGATGTACTTATTACATACTTACATATTTGGCTATAATAAAAAATAATAAATAGTAAATTTAACATCACCAGAACAGGTATTACATAATTCAACAGTTATTGTGGAAAAAATAATGTAATATTAATATTAATAAAACCGTTCATTATGTCAAACACTGAAAGCTTGATCGGTGCGTTTGTTGCATTTTATTTTTATCTATTAAATAATTTACAATTTACACATTGATCTGCTAATTATTTCTAGGAAGTGCATAATAGTTGTGATAACAAAAGAGTATTATTATTTGAGGAAGTGCATAATAGTTGTAATAATAAGAGTATTATTATTTGAGGAAGTGCACAATAGTAGAAATAATAAGAGTATTATTATTTGAGGAAGTGCATAATAGTAGTAATAATAAGAGTTTTATTATTTGAGGAAGTGCATAATAGTAGTAATAATAAGAGTATTATTATTTGAGGAAGCATAATAATAGCAATAATAAGAGAATTATTATTTGAGGAAGTGCATAATAGTTGTAATAATAAGAGTATTATTATTTGAGGAAGTGCATAATAGTAGTAATAGTAATAGTATTATTATTTGAGGAAGTGCATAATAGTAGCAATAATAAGAGAATTATTATTTGAGGAAGTGCATAATAGTAGTAATAATAAGAGTTTTATTATTTGAGGAAGCGCATAATAGTAGTAATAATAAGAGTATTATTATTTGAGGAAGCATAATAATAGCAATAATAAGAGAATTATTATTTGAGGAAGTGCATAATAGTTGTAATAATAAGAGTATTATTATTTGAGGAAGTGCATAATAGTTGTAATAATAAGAGTATTATTATTTGAGGAAGTGCATAATAGTAGTAATAGTAATAGTATTATTATTTGAGGAAGTGCATAATAGTAGCAATAATAAGAGAATTATTATTTGAGGAAGTGCATAATAGTAGTAATAATAAGAGTATTATTGTTTGAGGAAGTGCACAATAGTAGCAATAATAAAAGAGTTTTATTATTTGAGGAAGTGCATAATAGTAGCAATAATAAGAGTATTATTATTTGAGGAAGTGCATAATATTAGTAATAATAAAAGAGTTTTATTATTTGAGGATGTGCATAATAGTAGTAATAATAAGAGTATTATTATTTGAGGAAGTGCATAATAAAAGCAATAATAAGAGAATTATTATTTGAGGAAGTGCATAATAGTTGTAATAATAAGAGTATTATTATTTGAGGAAGTGCACAATAGTAGAAATAATAAGAGTATTATTATTTGAGGAAGTGCATAATAGTAGTAATAATAAGATTATTATTATTTGAGGAAGTGCATAATATTAGTAATAATAAAAGAGTTTTATTATTTGAGGAAGTGCACAATAGTAGTAATAATAAGAGTATTATTATTTGAGGAAGTACATAAGAGTAGTAATAATAAGAGTATTATTATTTGAGGAAGTGCATAATATTAGTAATAATAAAAGAGTTTTATTATTTGAGGAAGTGCATAATAGTAGTAATAATAAGAGTATTATTATTTGAGGAAGTGCATAACATTAGTAATAATAAAAGAGTTTTATTATTTGAGGAAGTGCATTATAGTAGTAATAATAAAAGAGTATTAATATCATTAATAAATCGACCATCGCCGTGAAAAATATGCATTTTATTCTCTGAAATTTTTTTTAATTAAGCAAAGTATGAAATAAGTAACTTCATAAGTTACTTATTTCAGATTTCATATAAACTATTTGTTCCTAAATAGTGGTTTAATTTTTTTAAATTTTGTGATATTTAAATATTTACAAGAAATAAATAAAATTATTATACAAGTATGTACCTATTTCTAGTTTGGTAAACAAAACAAACATTGTCCTATATTTATATTTTCTTATCAGTTTTATTTGACGTGCATGTACGTTAGATGATGTTTTGAGAATGTTCATACATTTTTGGTCAAACATCTAGAAAAATCACTTTTTTATTTCCGGAAAATTACACATTACAAAATAAATTTAAACATTATAAACAGCTTAATAAAGTTATATCGAATATATCACCTCACTACACCTAGGTCTGTTCTGAGGTAATGCTATTTTTTTATTAATTTCTGTCATGATGTATGTCATGTATGTAGTGAATGTAATAAGTAGTAATATCCAAAGGAATGTGAATATACTTGGGTGCGCAGAACACAAATTTGAATTTACTGGTTGGTTGCTTTGATTGCGTATGTGCGCAAACCGTCCGCCGAAAGTTTTCGAGATGCATCTCGATAACTATAGTTACTTTGAGCCTATAAAATGATTTTTCCACGCTTGTATACTAGATACTTCATATATTATAGAATCTATAGGTACTTTTGTTGGATAGTAGACGCCTAATTTTGTGGTACATAATTGTGTTCCGGTCTAACGGAAACAATTATATATAATATTATTGCCAACCAACTGTCTTCCTCAACTCAACTACACAATAATTCAGGGACATATTTTATATAATTTGACAATTGGTTCCATCGTTGATCACTGACATATATAATTTTTTTTAAATTATGTTGCTTCCCGTGACTTCTCCACGTACCGTAATAAAAAACCGTAGAATGTTACACTAAAAAAACATTAAAAAACTGGCAACAGACTGGCTGAAAAGCAATGGCAGAATACAACATCCACATATATCTACTGTTGAATATTCTAACATAATTCACTACTCTCTGCTTTCATAACCTGAGAATCTTTATCATAACTTGGTGCCATCATAATTTTATGGGTACAAATAAGTGAGAGGTTACTTTTTATTTTCCTGTTTTTGTTTTAATTAGTTCTGCTATTTTTTTTGCATTCGATAACACGTAACCTTAGACCAAATTGGAAGAGTACCATCTCAGAACAGACTCTTCTAGTGAGACAGTAAATTTCCAAATAGGAATAATTGTACATTATTATGTTTATAATAAGTCCTTTTTTAATATATATACTTAGTTACTTTTTTGTTATTTTAATATGGTAAAATAAAGGAAATTAAATCATTTCTTTCCATTTTTAAAATTAAAGTTATATTTTGACGAAGGACGATTTCTATTGAAACAGGATGATTTTAACAATTTATAATATTTCAAAGTTGACCAAACTCAGGAAACTTGAAATTTGATATTTTTATTTTCGAATTGCTAAAAAGGCAATTAGTTATAAAGAATAGAATGAGTACTTTAGTCTATAATCGATAAAGTTAAATAAACACGCCGTACATACCTAGCACGCACACACACACACATAGATACATTGTGATGAAACTTTCAGAATACAACCTCAGCAATACAAGTTGATAATCTGCAATAGTAAATATAGCCTTAAAAATTGCGAAACCGTAACTCCTCAGTATATCCCCTTGGGTTAGTGAGGAGTAAAAACAATACAAATCACATTTTTAGGGTAAAACATTTTTCATTATGGTAAATCTGGGTAGAATTAACTATTTAAACGAATTATGACGGTAGACACTTATGCTTCGTTTATGCATTATGATGCTTATTAGGTAGGTATATCATTTTTATTAACTTCACCTGAATTGTACTGGAATTTTGCATCGATTTTTAACTAACTTCCCGACCAGTTAGAGCTCTAAAACTTTCAGTATTTTTGTATTCCCGATGACAATGAATGTTGCTTTCAGCTTGATTTATTTGATTTTTAAATAAAATTGAACGGTTTTGTATTATTACTCTGCGATAAGAAAATGCCAGTGAGAACAAAGGGAAGGGTATATAAGACAGCTGTCAGACCGGCGATGTTGTATGGAGCTGAGTGCTGGACCGCCAAGAAATGCCACGAACAAAAACTCCACACCGCCGAAATGAAAATGCTTAGGTGGGCAGGCGGTGTTACAAGAGTTGATAAAATCAGGAACACCTATATTCGAGGAAGTTTCAAAGTGGCACCGATAGTGGACAAACTAAAAGAAACAAGGCTGCGTTGGTATGGCCATGTTATGCGTCGTGATGAGAATCACATCGTGAGAAAGACACTAGACATACCAACTATTCAGCGGGGAAGAGGTCGTCCGCCGGCAACTTGGTGGTCTAGCATTCAAAAAGAACTTCAGGGGGACCACATCGATACCTTGACGACCCAGGACAGAGTGTCCTGGAGATTGTGTACCAGGAGGGCCGACCCCGACTAACACGGGACTAAGGCAAAGAAGAAGAAGAAGAAGAACGATTTTGTATTTAATATAAAGTAAACAATAATGCTTTTTGCATTAAACCAGAAGAATATTTATGAAATTCTGTTAAGGTGAAGAATACTTTTAAATGATATCCTCCAGTTTTTTATTTACCTTTTAAATTAGGTCATTGGACGTCCGGTAATAATACTTGCTATACTCAAGTAGGTATATTTATATATTTACATCAACTACACTCAGAATGCTTTTGTGTACCGAAATAAAATTATGAAATTTTTATAATTTTCATAATTATTCAAAATACGTCTAATTCAGTAACTTTTTAAGAACGTTCCGGCCAAAATAGGTACGTTCTTATTCCATTTAGTCCAAGTTGATATTTTATAACGCTGAAATAAGACCGTAAATCTAAATTCTACAATTTTAGTACATTCCTATTTTAGTTACAATAGTTACTGAATAGAGGGTAATATTGCCATTCAAATATCATTTCTGATACGGGTAGATTTTTTTTCTCTTTTTGCACATTGTCACTGTGCTGAAGTGCCCAATTTATAAAAATGGAGTGGAACATAAAGTAAAATATATTCTTTTGGGGAAAATGGGTAAGTTTTCAACTTCAATAAATATTTTTTTTTAAATTAAACATATGGGATCATGAATTGTGACTAAAGTAATAAGAAATATAAGTATATTTTATTAAAAATAAGTTTAAATTAGTCTCATATTCTTGCTTATACCACTAGCTGTCGGTGGAGGTAGGCCATGTGGGGACAGGTCTTACGACTTGTTAAGCTTGTTTCCCCGCTACCTCGCAGTACATTGTCTGTTTTATAAATTGTGTAGACTGTATAACCCTCTATCGACCAATAAAAATAAAAATAAATAAAATAAAATATTACAAGTATAATATAAAAGATAACTAGACAGTCTGTCTGCTACACTAGACAGTCTGTTCAGAAGCAATTACCTGTAAAGCTTGTATAGTTATTACATACCACACAGTTTTTATTGGGGTAGGCAGAGAAATCCAACACCAAACACCTCTATAATCATTTCAAACACTCGTGGTTTTTTTTACATTCGAGAATTGTCTCATATATTCTCATTGATCGTTCATAGACTGTTGAAGGAAAGGTTCTGCTCAGAAATTTTTAATAAAAATAAATAATTTATTATTTAAGCTGAGCTGTCATCCAAATTGACGTGTAAATATTGTAAAACTTGTGATAAATAAATATTTGCGAGTAAAAAAATTTGATTTAGGAAAACTATGTTATTTTTACGGAATAAAAACGATACTCAATACCGATAATAAATGTGTAAGTATTCAGATTATTTCAAAAATGGTTTTGATGGTCAATATAATCGCGATAAGTTATGTATTTTAAATAAGAGTAAATGATGTTACAATAATTCTTAGAACAAAGCTTATCTTTGATGTGTAGTAGCAAACCAGACTTAGCACGGTGTAGGTATATTTTTTTATATATTATTTATTTTTATTTTATTGATATATAGAACTAACAATAACATTAATTTATTAATATAAGTAGCATTTCTTCGAGATTATTGGATATCATATGTAAACTATCGAATAATTTACCATTATGTTTAATTTAGTTTTTTTATTCTGATAATGTCTGAATGTCATAGTAAATGTGTTGATATTATCATAATTAGATGGACGTATTTCAATAATATATTATGGTATATACAGTTATATAATATGTAGTCTTATATATACAGTTATATAATATGTAGCCTTACAAATTTAAATACAAAATATTACTAATCCGTGTTTATATTACCTACAATAAATAGAAAAATCGTGAGGTGATATAAAAATGACATCACCTTCGAAAAAGCAAAAAATATATTCAAACCAATACCATCCGTATTATTATACAAACTTTATGTGCATATATCAAGAAACCAATATAGCTACAAGTTAATTTCATTTGATTTTGTGTTGCCATTAAAATTTATAATAAAATATCCGCAGAAATTTTATTTTATTAATAAATTTTGGGAAACTAACAGTTATGTATACCTACATTACAATGGTACATCTAATATAAAAAGTTAGCAGCTAAATAGAAATCTTCGCTGATAGACCATACATACAAGATGAAAAATTGGAGACAAAAAAATCTAGGTAGGTATACTTGTCGTTATAAATATACGTTTACAGATTTTGCTTTTGCTTTACTTATTAGGTAGGTATGTTCATAAGTTGATAATCCTTGCTATAGAGTCTTGAAATGAAAGAATTACATAAAATAATTCAAGATAACTCACCCAGAAGTCTTTAAAAAACTAAAAAACTGAAATTACAATATGTTAATATATATTTTTTAAGAGTACCTACGTTATCCTACGTCTGCTCAGTTTTTTTCTGAACAACAATAATTGTTGTTCAGAAAAAGTTAGTTAATTATTAACTAAGGATCACGTCATTTTCCCAAAACATTTAAATGAATTTACTACCGTTTAAAATTTTTTAATGCTGTTAGTAATGATTATCGTCAAATTCTGTAGTATTGCAAGTATAACCTTTCAAATGTTCCTTAAATAGAGGTATTTGTTAGATTCTTCGTCGATTACAACTTAATGATTTGTAATAAACTCGTGGTTCTCGACCATATTTTATTAATATTTTCAACTATAACACTTGGTGTTATGCAAGTCTTGTTAGATTAATTTCCAGTAACATTGAAGTCTATTTGCATTATCGACATTTCGATGAGCGTTTCTTCTATATTTAATTGTGTTTATTTAGTTGACTACGTTATTATTTTCACATACCGAACGTTAGAAGGACACCGGAAATTGACAACACATGACTATGAAAAAATGATGCATGAACGAAATTTTTCAAGGCGAAATTTGAACTCGCATCCACTGGATCCAGCGCGTGCTGCTCTTTTTCTTTAAAAAAGAACTAATTATATCAATATGGAATAAGATTAAGAAATTATTTTCATAGGCACATTATATTCGTGTATCAATATAATGCAAATGATTGAATAAGAAATGTAGACATAAAGAAGGAATGTATGATAAGGTATAATAACGTCCTAAGAATAAACGTTGAGGTTTGGAGATAATCAATACAAAAAATGGAATGAGTCACCCATATATGATATGAATGATACAACCATTAAAATTATAAATTTGTAAAATTTTGCGAGAATTGTATGTGAGGGTAGACTAACGACATCGTATAGACTCCTATATAGTATATAAGGCACTCCATAGTCCATTGATTCTGATTTAAACAAATATAGAACTTTATTTGACCAGCGTGTATTAAAAAGTTTCAGGAATAACAAAACAAACATTTTTAAAAGCTTGACTAAAACTCAATAAATACATATTAATTAAAACTCGAATAAGAATCATTGAATCATCAGTCAGAGGCGATTTTGTAAATAAAGTGAAAACACCCATTGTTTTAATGATTGATCTAATCGATAAAGAAATTAAAGAGGGTCAGAAGGTGGAAGATCATGGGGAACCAGTGGTGCACGGGCCGACAGCCGAAGGCCCTCCATGACAAGAAAAAACTCGCAGACACTCCGTACGAACTTAACAACAAAGAAACACTCAACAACAATCAAAAGGGAATCGACGCAATGGAGAAATACAAGAACTCGACGAATAAACCAGAAACGGCTCCCAAAATAAACAACAGTGATAAACAAGAGAACATAGCTCAGATTAATGAAGACAGTGATGTTATAGCAGAATCCCTTCGAGTTAAAGGCGAAGAAGAAGCAGGGAATAAATCTGCTGGTGATTTGTCCAGAAATACACCGGACGAACTCCAGATTGTAACGGTGACTAAATCAGTTTTGGATGTGCCCATGAGTGTGACTGATGGACAATCTTCAAACCTAAATGGAAATGCAGCAGTCTCAGCTCCTAGAGAACTTCTGTCAGATCGCTACACAAAGTTTAAGGTAATCATTTTACGTTGTTTTATTTCAGAATATGTGGAGGGAATCCAAGTTGTTAGAAAATGAATGCGTTATTTCAGTCGCAACAGAATTTTTTGCACTGAAATTATTTCTGTTTGAGGTGAGCATTATGTACTTGATTGTATAAAAATTCAATTTCAACGGCTTTCAATATATTTTTTTAAATTCTTCTTCTTCTTCTTCATGTCAGGTCCTCCTGGCGTTGAAGACTATCATAGAGAAAGCCTCCCTGTCCTGGACAGTGCGAAAGAGCTCCTCATTCTACTACGACTGTAATCCAAACCTATTGGCAAATGTACAATGGCACATTGTTTCAAAGTGTTTAAATAAACTAAGCACAGAGAGTTAAATAAATAAAATACAAAAAATTCTACTTACTACCCAATATTGACATAATATCAAAATGTCATATCCCAATTTTGTACAAATATAACGTTGCGTTATATATCTATTTTAGAGTGAATTATATTCCCTTTTGACTCTAGACTCCAGTAAAATGGTGTATCATGTAAAATTCACCGTTCTTCAATATAAAAAGTAAACAAAATGGTATTTTATTATCTAATAAATAATTGATAAGATACACTTCTTGTTTATTTACTAGTGATTATAATGTAAATGTCCTGCTTTTCTTTAGTTCCAATTATTTCAAATATAAAAAAATAATTATATAGATAGTAAAAATATAAGTATTTAATTAACTTTTTCAACAATTCAATGAAACACTGAGACGATGCGTGAACGATGATGAGGCGATGGTTTCATGTAGATATAAAAATATGGTTCTCTCTGTATACAAATTCAGTATCATCCCGCCAGTAGGTATACAAATTCAGTATCATCCCGCCAGTAGGTATACAAATTCAGTATCATCCCGCCAGTAGGTATACAAATTCAGTATCATCCCGCCAGTAGGTATACAAATTCAGTATCATCCCGCCAGTAGGTATACAAATTCAGTATCATCCCGCCAGTAGGTATACAAATTCAGTATCATCCCGCCAGTAGGTATACAAATTCAGTATCATCCCGCCAGTAGGTATACAAATTCAGTATCATCCCGCCAGTAGGTATACAAATTCAGTATCATCCCGCCAGTAGGTATACAAATTATGTGTACAAGAAGATACAAATAAAAAAAAATATATCATGTTTCGGAATTGTTTCCTAATATTTATATAATACCCCTTACCTATTCCGTTGTAAACAATAAAATTTGGTTTTCTAGATAATAAAGTGGAAATTCGGAAGTGTCACTCAAAACCCATTCGTTTTAATGAGTGCCTCAATATAAAGTAGAGCACTTTTAACAACGCCGCATCGCGTCGCTCAATGCTCACACCACATCGTTGTGAAACTCATATTAAAACAAATTTATTTGAGTGTAGGTACATTTTAATTTACAAAAAGAAATTCACGAAGATTCCGAGATTTGACAGGTGATGTAGCTAAAATAACACCGCCGAGTAACTTGTGAATTATTGCCGGCCGTATTATACACTATACAAATAGAAAGACACGATTATAATAATCTTATACAGGATGTGTTACAATTTAAATGAAATTAAAATAATTTAAATGAAAATATATCAAATCTGCAGAAGACGATCATGACATATCGTATTGAAACAAGAGCCGACACCTTAAGAACGATGAGTTTTCTAAGAACCACCCAAATGAAAACTCTCCGATCCGTTGCGGGAGTAACCCTCAGAGCCAGAGCACGAAATTCGGAGAGTCTGCAATGTAAAGATGTCGTACGATGGGTATGATACAGAAGATGCTACTGGAGAGTCCGCGTGGACAGAGCTGTTTCGACAAGAGTGGTGAGAACAGCAGCGGATTAAATACCTACATGCACCAGACCTCCAGGAAGACCACAAAACACGTTACTCCTGACACAAGTAGAAGAAGATGAATATACAATAATTGTGTGTGGATCTTTCGATCACATAAATTGATTTATTTTTTCACACTATTTTTTCTTCTTCTTCCGCTTTAGTTAGGAGTGTTAGGACAGTGTCCTGTTATTCTCAGAGTCTGCTCTTGTGAGGTGGACGTCCAACTATCCCTCAATCGTTTGGGTGGTCTTTCAGAGGGTCTGCTATTTGTTATCTCTTCATCCGTTGTTATCCTCGCCATACTCAATCCGAACCTGCTCTCCCCACATGATCTCTCCAGAATCGCCTTCGGGCTCTTCCCCATCGCACAACATTTTCGACATCACAGATTCTTCTTATTTCCGAGTTCCTTACTCTGTCACGAAGTGTTACTCCTGCGATGGCTCGTAGAGTCTTGATCGCAGTGGTTCTTAGGAGATTTTTTGTTCTGGTGGTGTCAGGTATTGTTTCTATGCCATATGTCATGATCGGTCTTACACAGGTATTATATATCCTTACATTACTCTCCTTCAGCATGTCTCTGTTTCTCCATAGGTACAGCATTTTTCAAACATCCAGCCACGATGGCGGCCTTATTCACTTTATCTCTTACTTCGTCAGAGGTTATTGCTGTCGATACGATGTCGATATTACAAATCTTGAGGATAATTTTCTGTAATTTTCGTGAAAATGTAGGTACGACCACCATATGCTGAGCAGGTGGTCATACATTTCCACTGAGTTTATTCTGTTTTATCATACACCACTATACACCTCATTTACACTGTGTTTATTCTGCTTTCATTTTTCACGTGTCTTCTAGCAAGTCCATGCCTCACTGTCAATTATTAGGTTCGGTTAAATGTTGCATTGTGTAAATCAAGCTTTGTTCTCACTCTTTCGTATAGTGTTGTTTTTACGAGGAGACCCTTGAAACCCTTGACACTGCAGAAGGTAAATGGTTTTCCTTCTCTTAGTTGGCTTGTTTAGGTTTTGTGGCACTGATTTCTCGTCATCGTCCTCTCCCTATATGTTATGACCTTTACAAGCTACATCTCTAGGGATTGCGACGGGGATGCTAGAGAATAGAGCCTAATGGTTGATATTGTTGTTCATGTTGTGCAACATGGTTCTCGGTATTTGTGTAACATGGTTCTCGGTATTTATTTATTTCCGCTCTTCCAACAGAGTTAGCCTTGCCGGGACCTATCAAGCATTCAATCCCCGCGAGTTTTGCTGACCTTGACATAATATGATCATCCATTACTGTTCTATGTGAACCATTTACTGTAAGTATATGATTTCTTTCCGTACAGTTATTGTAATGCATAGAAAAGTATTACACTTAGATCTTTTTCATAAAAATCAAATAGAATGCTTATTAAAGTACGCATTTAAATGAACTGCATTTTGTCTCAATACCTATGTACATTACTGTAGATATTTATTTTGTGAAGAAAAAATATTCCGACTTTTTATGTCCTTTATGTTTTGTGTGTAATATGAGTCAGCGCGGCTGTATTTGGCTGTGATAAGAATCACTCGATGTGTTCTCTGAATAATAATAAACTGTTTATACCACGTGTTACATACAAATTTCCACCATTGCTTTGCTTCTTTTCGCCATCCAAAGTGGCTGCCAACATTCGAAGAGTCTATGACCTCTTGTAGTATGCGATGAATAACGTTCAGACATGATGTGGCCAATACATTCAGAATTACAGTTATTTTTGGATAGATATCTATAGTATTTCACATTATTAACATCAATACTTTAACCTCCTCCCGCTCTGCGTATAGGGAATGCAATCGCCCTCTTCGCAGAACGCTAGAATAAACAATAAAAAAAGATGCACAGTTCATACAAAGGAGACCTTTAGATTAGCGGTCTCGGTTCCAGTATATAAAACGAAAATCCACGAATGTGAATTCAAGTTCTTGGCATCCTTGGGCTGTCGTCGACTATAGATTTTTACATTTTGGGAATCAAAAAGTGGTCAAGGTCTCCGGAAAGAATAGTTTCAATGGAATTCATCTGATAATAAGGCACCTTATTTATTACAGAATCGTTTGAATGCTTTCATCGAAATGAGATAAATGATTCCACTTGATTTCAAAGCTCAAAAAGAACCGTTTCAACGAAAGCTCCTCGATCAGAGGAGAGAATTGAGAGAGAACATTTCCAAAGAATGTGTTAAGAAGTTTGGTCCGGAAATTGACAGAACTGACTCAGGAAAGATCAAGCAATGTCAAATCGACAAAGATCTATTTATAGCTACCGTGTCTTGTGATAGATTGAAATATCGCAAATTTACCAGGACAATATCCTTGATTATTAAATGTGTAGTCACACGTCTTTTTTACGTGATTCGATAACATTTTAGCCATACTTTACATTACGCATAGTTCTGATATGACGATGCAATTTTAACAACTTTAAGTGGAGTGAAGGAGGTAAACATTGCAATCTCGATGAGAAATCATTTTTTATAAATGAAAATATATATTTCAATAGTTTTTTTTGTTAACACTTATTCCGAAGTCGAATGGTTTCGGTGAAATCGAAATTCGCGGTAGCCTCATGAAAGTTATGAAGGAAAATTTTATTCTTCAAAACCGATCGTTTCCAGAAAGTGTGATTAGCCCAAAATGTTTTTTATTTATTTAAGTTGTTTAATTGTATTTTATTGACGCCTTGGTGAAAATATATAATGGTATAAATAGATTTTTTTTTAAAGAATAAATGTGTCTTTGTCACAGGAACTTAATAAGGAAGTGTTTCGTGTATTTTAAATTTATTTTCTTTTTTTCTTGCATAAATGATTGCCTAACAACAAACGAAACAAACTGTCATCCATATTGAAACGTCTGGTATAATTTTTGCCAAACATCTTGAACGAGCTTCTGGTTGCGCAGAGCGCAAATTTGCGTCATTTTGCTTCGTTGGTTTACGTGCAAATCGCCCCCCTTCTCGGCTTAAAGTTCAAGTTATTTGGCGACAACTATACGCATTTTATAATTTTATTTTTGCGATTGGTTTTTCATCACATTTTCTAAAATGATCTTCTGTTTCTGCATTATATTACGTATTTATATTCCTAGATGTTCCACATAAGATATAATTTCACCATCATATCTTTTAGTTCCAGATCCATCTGTAAAATATACATACATTTTGTTATAACAATGATTGATTTTAATGAAAAAAAAACATTGATAGTTTTATAAAATTGAAAATCTACCGTGTTGTGTAATGAAACAAATAAAATAATGCAGTATTGTAATAATAAATATTTAGTTATATCAATTTGACAGATGCGTAATAGATAATAACCACAGAAAATGTAAAATATGTCTTATTTGAAGATAACGTAACTAACTTTTCATTTTGTACTGTAATCCTCAAATGAAATTTAATCTCCTTTTAACTTTTAACTTGGATTACTTACTAAATTCAACGACTTTTAGGCCAACCCAAATACCGGCCCATACTGAGCTTTTATTTGCAACAAAACCTTAAATCTTAGTTAAGGTTTCATATTTACCTACCTGACATATGAACTATGTCAAGGGTACTAACAATATGCGTTGTAAAATTGTGAAGTATGATGTATTGTGCTTATATCTCCTTTTAACTTTTAACTTGGATTACTTACTAAATTCAACGACTTCAAGGCCAACCCAAATACCGGCCCATACTGAGCTTTTATTTGCAACAAAACCTTAAATCTTAGTTAAGGTTTCATATTTACCTACCTGACATATGAACTATGTCAAGGGTACTAACAATATGCGTTGTAAAATTGTGAAGTATGATGTATTGTGCTTATATTTCAGGACAGTGTTTAGGTATAACAACGCCTCAACCATCCATCAAATAAAAATACATGTACCTAAGTTGCCACAATAAATATAAAAAAACATTTTTACCTCATATTTTCGAAAACAGATCGTCTGTTTACTGGAAGAAGTCATTAACTGCCGATTTTGGCAAAATTGAGTTAACTATGCTATCATAATTACCAAAACGCCCTTTTTTTTTTAATGGAAAAATATAAAAAAATGAATATGTCCTTGTTAAACAAGTACATATACATCTTCCTACGTTCCCTAAAATAAGCAAATAAATGCTTGTGCTATAGGTGAACGAAATCGGTCGAGGCAGGATTCGAACTCGCGACTACTGGATTACTAGCCCAGCGCGCTAACCGCTCTGCCACCGACCCATCTAAACTTACATCTGGAAAAACAATTATGTTTATGTAAGGTCCCGTTACGGAGATTTTTCGGAAAAATATTCATTATCTGCATTTTTTTTCAATTATGTCGTCTGGAAAAAGTCATTATCGTTATAATGAAGTCTTTTTTTACAATTTTTTGCATTTAACTGCCAACATATCCTAAAATTTTAACACATTAACTAAAGAATTTAATTTTCGATAAATACATAGCATCACGCAATTTCAAATAGGCAGAGAGAAATGAACGCCACATTTTTCTATCCTGGATTGCCTTAATCGCCTTATTAGCATTTATTCATTATTTCAAAATGTTAGTAATCTGATTTTCTTTGCCCAATTTTACAAATTCCAAAACTGAAGCTCAGAGCCAGGGGGTATTAAGTCTCCACTTTTCGTTGAATGTGAGGTTTTGACTTTCGAAATATAATTGAAAGAAATCAAAACCCCACAAAGGGTATTATAAGTCCACTTTTTGTTAAAATTGAGGTTTTGACTTTCGAAATATAATTGAATGAAGTCAGTGAGGTTTTATTTACGAAATATTATTGAAAGAAGTCAATCACTTCACAAGGGATGGATTAACAAGGGATGGATTTAATATACTTTGGCTCTGAGGTCCAGATATGGGATTATTAGTATAAAAAGCGGATATGATATTCGATGGTAAATGAACTAGTCAAAATAATCTAAAAAATGTACCATAATGTTGACTTCGAAAATATTTATTGAATCTTTACATACCTATATACATTATTTTTCATAAATCAAAAGACATTGCCATATGTTACATCGGTCAGTAAATAACATTTAAACAGAAGAGGAGTTTCAAAAAATATATTTTATGTGAAAATCTTTAATACGTGGGATGAATACTTCAAATTGGTTGAAAATTATATATTTAATTGTATGTTAACTGATTGATTAAAAAACACATATGACAGAACACAAAAAACTCATTTTTCTAACACACACTGCAAACGAAACCATATTAAATTGTTCGCGTCTTTTTTGTCTTACTCACACTTCATTCATTTAAAGTAGTAGAGTCAGAGAGAGACCACCTTTGTGTGTGACTTATTTATATATTTTAACTGCTTCGGACTTTGCCGAGTTACTCCTTAGCCTTACTACGTACAGAACGTTAAAATACATTTTTTACATGAACAATATTCGTCTATTGTAGTTTGATTTTATGTAAAAAAAAATAAAGCAATGTCCACTGCTCAATTGTTTTTTTAAACTTGCGCGTCTCTGGTTTATGGTCTTGTGTAGATAAGCATCAAGCATCTTCAAGATTGTAAGGTGTTTGTATTTTTGTCGGGGTAAATATGTCGTTAGTAACGAGTAAGTTATCACGATTTTGATCATCATCACGAATTATAATCATCATTATTTATCTTAAAGACGTGTTAGAGAAACTATGTCTACATCGGAATATTAGAAATTATTACCCATTGTTATCTATTATCGCACAGATCTATTCAATACATTAAAACTTTGTTGTTTACAATCATCATACCTACATATTGTTTCAAATGTTTAAAATGATAGAACTTATGGTATTTTGTCAAACATCATTACATAAGACGATGACCTCTCATCAGACCGAAGTAATCATGTCGCAGAGAAATTAGGTCATCATTTTCGACTACAGAGCTTGGAAAACGCACTTATCATTTTACCAATGTCGGATGAGCTGTCAAAGTTTACATTAATAGCGATAGTTGAAACACAAAAAAAAATAACAAATAGTGTTCAAAAACTTTATGTTGACATATTATATAATTTATATATATGTCAACAAATGGCTTGACAATATACGAATACATAATAAACTTATCCTAACCTCAAATGGTAAAGCTGATGATATAATTTTTCCTCCAACCTATTTCTATTTAATTTATAAAGCAACTCGCTCACGCGAGTCGCTATTATTATTAAACACTATAAACTAAGACTAACCGAATAATTATACGGGATGTCATAAAATACGATAACGAAATAATAGTATGATGTGTACGTAAATCTCCATTCCCATAAATTTTTTGGCTAGGTCTAGTTAGGTCTTAATGAAATAACGTCTCGCGTGAGTGTTTTGCTTTATAAATAAAATGGAAATTGGTTGGAGAATTAATTTTATCAACACCTTTGCCATTTGAGATTAGGAAAAAGATTATTATTTATTCGCATTTGATCACATTTTTAAATAAATTAGTTTTCTCAACATATTATTTAAGTAATTGTATGATACTTATTATTTTTAATACTACTTATTTTTTTTGATGAAAATTTTCGCGTTTAATATCAACTTTGACAGCTCTTCCGACATTGGTAAAATGAATAGTGCGTTTTCTAAGGTCATGTGCATTTTCGTTGATTCCCTGAGATAGTAATTTATTGCCACCAAATTAATACCATTCAGATAATACAACTGACACATTGTTTTTTAATTGTATAGCCTTGTATACTTATTAATTGTACTGTTGACGCCAATATGTCATTATAATTATTGTCGTATTTTCTTATACCAAATGACATATAATATTGTTGCAACTGCTGTCCGCCCTACACCCAAAATCAGTCTCCTTTCAAAACCGCGTCCTGTCGACACCACCCACATCTCTTCTGTTTTCCGCTCCTCAAAAATCACTTAACGCATCATAAATGTTATCACCGCGCGCGTGTGAGATTCAAGTGAATAGTGACAAGTTGTGATCATCCTTCAAGGGAGAGGACCAATAATCAAGTGAGTTTTCCATTATATATCTTTCCTTTGCCTTGCGGTAGTTGCAACTTATCACACCTGCAAAATACAGTCCACTTCTAATTTTCATTTTTTTTATTATATTACATATTCGCGTTTTCATGTAGAATAATTCATATGCATACACAGACTCTCGTATTCAGAGACAAATATGAGTTTTAAGAATGGCTGTGTCTTTTTCCCTTTCTGCATACAAACTATTATAGTTTGCTAACCAATTTTATTAAAAAAAAATTTTCATAATACTTTATTTGTCAAAAAGTTCCTGAATTCCTTCTATATCCTTCCGTAAACTCCTTTTCCTCATTGCTATGTGAGGTGTTATTATTATTATTCTTTATTTTTTTAAACTCTCTTTTCATTTTTTTTTCTCTTTGTATTTTTTTATATTTCTTACTCTTTTATGTTATTTTTTATAAATTTATTTCTCACTAAATTAGTATTGTACCACTTTAACTTAAAGACTTTACGTTGTTCGGGTTGGTTGGAAGAAATTGCCTTATGGCAATAAACCTGCCTTTGTACACGTGTACATAAATTATATAAATAAATAAATAAAATAATATAACATATGTTCAATCGACATCATATTTAGAGTAGGTATTAATATTGATCAGTACCTTACATGAACCTTAATTTTCCATCTATTTTACATCTCAAAAGTCAAATACTCAGGTATCAATAAAATAATGTCTTTTTACTGACAAACTTTTTAACATCTCAATAGCGACGAAGTTGGGATATTATAGAAGAACCAGGAGCTCAAGGCACCTACAGGACTTACGACCTGTCATCGGCTGGTTTACGTGATCACTTTATGCGCATGCGCAACGTTCACCAATTATGCCTTCTTATTGAGTTCCCTTATCAATGTAATTTTTGAAAGTTCTATATAATTTAACAATGTATAACAATTGACCTGAAAATAAGACATTGTACTATTGCCATCTATGAAGTAACGAAGAAACCATTTAGTAACGACATCTATTGATGCATCTCTAAATGTACTTGTAATATTAGATACTTATTTGTTTTTTCATTATTTATTGTTATTTAAAATATATTCCTCCATTATTTTATAGTCAACAGCTTAACGCTGACAGCTGCCCCCTCGTTTATCCATGGATTAGCGCTATAAATTGGCGGGACCTTCGTACGAATCTTTTGCATAATGTTATAAAACAAGATGGCGGCGGTCGGGTGCAGTAGCACATGGACAGTAAATATTTCAATCAAACCGCCATTTATAATGTCATTAGACATCACACATTGTATGGCGGCAAAGTGAAAAATAATGACGTTGAATTAGAAGAGAATGGTTGTACAATAGGTATTAACTGCTTCCATATTGTCACATAGTAATATTACAATTTCTTACTGTACTTACAAGGAGATCCCACAGCTTCCTTCGTATATTATGTAGGTACATACATAACATATCATAATAAATATATTGTAATAAGAATATTTAAGTAGGTACTAAATAATTTGATGTGGGTAGACTGATATAAAAACGAATAAATATTGAAATATTTAAACCAGAATTCTGTTCAAAAATGAAGAATGAAGAATATTAAAATGGAATTCTGGTTTCTGACTCAAATACTTTTATCTCAGTTATAAAAAAAGAAATAATCTTAGAATACAGATTTAATACTAGTAGATTTTATCTGTGCACCTTTTTTGCAATACAATTATGGAGGTAGGTAGGCAGGATTTTTCTTCAGATGAATTTCGATTAGTTTTTGATCTCCGCCATTTGACCGTCGCTTTTATTGTTAATGTCGTAAAATCAGATGAAATTATTATAAATATTAATTTATTTATGTCATCTCAGCAGGTAGAGTTCCCCAAGGTAGTATTTTAGGGCCTATATTGTTTCAAATACCTACATATAAATGACTTGCATAAATGCAATGATGCGCAGTATAAAATCATTAGTTATACAGATGATACAGTTGTCTTAATAAAAGATCACAGCTGGGAAGATATTTTTATAAGAGCGGAAATATATATTATGTCAAACATAAAATCGGGGCTAGATAAAAAGCTACTAACTATAAACTTACAAACACAAAATATTTAACTTTCAGCCTCACAAAATCAGAGCAAACACAATTTTAGCCCCGTATACAACACTCGTGCAATAATCCAAATAACAAAATCCGTTCATGTGATATTATTTCAAATACTACTAATATTCGTTACTAAGGTTTAGTTATGTATTGATATCAACCTCAGATGGGATCAACATGTAAATAGTGTAACTACCCGCTTTACAAAATTAATATGTTTTTAAAATTATTAGAAATATTATGAGCACCAAACAACCTAAAAATCTATACAGTAACTTAATTTATATAATATCGAGTTGGGGTGGAGCTGCTACATATTACAATCGTTATTCATATATCAAAAATCGGTTTAAATTATATTAAGAAAACCGTTCCAAGAACCATGATTCCCACTTTTCAGCGCTTTACAAGTGCTTAAAATCAGAAAATTATTTGTTTAGGCGATCCTAAAAAATATTAAAAACAAAACAGTCTCTGAACAGGTTTACCTATTGAGATGGGGAACGAAAAATTAGATTGTATACACTACCTATATATTTTTGAATAAAATTATAAACGTCGGGTTGCCGGCACTAAAACTAAATAAAACTATTACAACTACATATGTCTGATTTTATTATATTTATAATATTATTTTTCATCGGAAATGTCTACTCTATAAACGAAGCTACATTTAACCTATTAGATTTTATAGCGTTAGTAAAAGTATCAGACATGCCCCTAGTTTGATAGCATTCAAAAAGCGTCTGAAGTCACACTTTTTATCCACATATCCACAAATTCACGTCTGTTTCCCTTATCCCTCCATCCTTTCTCCTCTCCAATAAACACAGTGTCTCTATCTGTTGTATTTTTATATTAATTTTGTATTCTTAATTTCTTATTATTTTGTATTATTTCTGTAACTGATTGAATTTACTATGGTGGTTGACTGGTAGAAATTGTTTGCGGGCAATAAGTCCGCCACGTTGTTTATCACAGTAAAAGTTTTTACTTTATCAAATGCGAAATTATTGTTTTGTGGCTCCATCGTTAGTTAATAACAACAAAATTACTTTTTATAAACTACTTTTGTTAGGAACAAGTCAACATGTTTCAAGAACAATGTTCTCTTCCACAGTAAAGTTGGGGGTGGCTGCAGCCCCACTCTAGGATTCTGGGCAACAGGTCAGTGCCCCCTTCAATTCTTACCTATGGAAGAGCAGGGCAGACGCCTCTTAATGCCTCGCTCGGCGGTGACTCATCAAACGTGGCGATGAGTAAGTCTGCATCACCGGGCGATGGAAATCGAAGAACTGAAAGTACTGTCCGGTGGTGTACCTGAAATTCGCCAACATGGGTGGAGGAGCCCCCCGTGATGATTGGTTGGCACGACCCACTCGGCGGTACCCGAGTTGATGACGAGACAGGTGCAGCTGACGCTGCGCCTGGTGTGGAAATCGAAGAACTGAAAGTACTACGGGCGTGGCGAAGGCTCCCTGTGGCAGTCTGTTGTTCGTGGAGCTGCTGGGAGGGTAACCCCTGCTATGATTCACGGGCCTTCACGATTGTGGTTGGACTCTTAGGGGTAGTGGTTGTACTCGCTTGATAGGGGATATTTGTGTTGTCCGACGTTACGGCTGCGTCCGGGGTTGAACAGGACCAATGGGTCCTATAATAGCATCACCGGCGTGGAAGTGGATCGCGATCTTCCTCTTCCACAGGAGTACACTAAGTGTCCTGAGGAAGAGAACATTATTCTTGGAACATGTTGACTTGTTTCTAATAAAAGTGGTTTGTACAAAGTAATTTTGTTGGTATTAATAAAAGTTTTAAATTATTAATTATTATTAAAAGAATAGACAGTAACAATAAATATATCCTTAAATAAAGAAATGAAATCAGAAGATGATTAGTTTTACGACATATAATATTCTTTTATGGTTGAAAATTTATATACGAGCTCATATTTCGTCTTTCATGGTAGGTTTTACGAAATATGAACTTAATTTTATTGGATTAAGAGAGAGAGGAAACGTACCACGAAGTTAATTTAAAATTCAATATTTGAGAATATAATTTGGATATTTTTAAATCAATATTTTAATAAGCATTAAAATACAAAGCGAAAAATCCAACATAAAAAAGTACTTACAAATATATATTGTAATTTGAAGAAGATCCGTTGAGAGATCACACAGAAGTGATTGCAAATTTTTTTGTCTTTATCCAAAGGCTTTCGAGTCATCTTTCTTTCTTTCATTCATACCATCACGGGATATCCCACAATATGTGACAATAGGTGTGCGGGTGTGCTTTACCTCATAAAAGAAAGCACGGCACATGTGTGTATCACCACACAACAGTCTCGTCTCATCTAAAAAGGCAACATTCAGTATGGGTGCTGAACCTCATTCCGAAATGTTATAATGCATGTTGTATTTTCCATAACCCGGCTCTTAGAGTATACCTGAAAATGATGGTAATAGAAATGAGTGGAGACATTATCCTAAGCCGGTGCCTCACATCTTTCTTTGTCTTTCATAATTTTTCCGTTTCAATGATAAGTTATTTATAAGAAATAAAATTTATAATATATTCAATTAAAAAAACTTTAGTTAATTTACCTATCACAATAACTGTTTTATGGAAGACATAGTCTCATTGTATTAAAACTTTGTTCTATACGTTCATATAATCATATATAATGTTAAATAAATAAATAAATGTTTTGTACATAAATAAATATTATACTAACCCCCTTTTATGTGTGCATTCTTCTCCGCCTGTTCTCATGTTATGTGTATTACTTTAGTGCAATGATGATTGCATGAAAATTGTCTAAGGCGTAATAGTAATCGTAGCCTTAGCAGGATAACAAGTAAGAAAATTGCAATGTCCTCACCGAGCCCAATCGAAAATTATATATTGGAAAGAACGATGATAAATATTATATAGCTGTTAACATGAAAAATTATATTTTTATTGTTTATTTCACTCAATGCGTCAGAGAGGCCATTTACTCATTCTCCCAGACATCGAACCTCCACATTTGAGAGCAGTTTTAGGTATGCTTCTTCAAAGTACTGGAATGAGATACCGCGGATTATATGTACATGCAACGACCTCATGGCAGAGATTTGACAAACACTGCAAGGTATGCTTATTGAACCAACTAAGATGCAAGCAGTAGCAGAGATTTAAAAACTAAAATCTGCAATAATAGGTACAATCTACAAATCATATTATTTTTAATTTCCCTTTCTACATATTCTATTTAAATGTTATGTACTCTGTAGGTACATAACAGGTTATGTACTCTGTTCTTTCTTTGTTTTGTGTTGTCCCAAGGCATTTCTGAAAACCAGTAGCACACCAGGGAAACCTGGTAGTGTGCAGCTGAACTATAGTTATGTCATGCAGTTATGCCGTCATCCTGACCAAACTTCAGAGCACATTCTCTAGGAATGCTCTCACCTAAATGTGTCCTACAAAAGAACGGAGCTCCTCGCTGCTGTCCGTGGGCCTCTTCAAGGTCCCATTGGGCATGCGGATTTAGTGGTTTTTAAGAAGAACTTCACACCCTTCACATTGTTTTGCCATGGCTATAGTGCCCTTCTATCTGCTGATTAAAAAATAAATGTAATTCCAGAGTGTCCTTGGTCAACTCTCTGATGCCCAGTTTTACAGTCACAGGCTTGAAGTAGGGAATCTCGCGACAATCCATGTCTGTAAATATTATCTTCACCGACGTTGATTGTTATTTTTTGCACAATTGTGCCTAGACCACGAGTCTAGAGGATCTTCTAGAGTTACTCTTCGTGCCATGCATTCTTTGTCATTCTTATTAGCGAAGGGGACGATTTCAGTCTCCATATGCGGAGCGGGTGGAGGTGGGCGTAGCTAGCTGAACTATAGCTTTTTTGCTGTCCATTATTGTTCAGACATAAAATTAAAAAAAAAAAACATTCCATTGTAACAAACAATATTGGCTTCAAATAAACGTTTTCATAATTATTATTTTTAAATAAACAATTTCAACGGATTTATTTTATATATACTAAATTTAATATTTGTAATTGTCAGAAATCCTCATAATGATTGGGTGGAATGTCACATAAGCTAAAAATAAGAAGAAGAATGATAATAATAATAAATGATTCCATGCACCCAATTTTATTATTGAGTTCATTGCAAATGCTAATTTTTCTCAATTTACTATAATATTTACAATCCAAAAAAATAATTTTTCATATAAATTACGTTCTACTGGGAATCGAATCCAGGACACCGGCTGGTTCATAAACCAAAAGACTTATCATATTTTTTTCTTTGTTAATAATCTTTTGAATCACTCACCATCAACGTGTTCAAAATCTGAATAAAAAAATTTCAAATGAAATCCACATTGTTATGGCCCTGGCGAAATCAAAATTGGTATTATTGGCTCTGGACGATATTGACCGACTCACATAAGTGGACTGTATATTTTGAAGGAATTGGTCGGGTTGGGATAGGACAAGAGAAATTTATCACCAGGAACTGAGATCGACTTACCCAGGTTCTCGGCGATGCACCGGATGTTGCCTTCCGCTTTTCTCGACCAGAGCTACGTAAATTCTTCTTAAATGGTACACAACACTTGTGGGGAATGTAAAAGTTTTTATCGAAAATATGAAAGGCGAAATAACAACGTGTCTGACACTAGTGAAAAATTGCAACTAACTAAAAAAAAATGAATGTTCCATTTATTTGAAAATGTTCCGAATTATTTGAATTATTTAACGGTGCCACTATTTTTACGACCGGTATTGGCGGTAAAAGCGTTTTCCCGCCAAAAAGTGTCTATTTACACGACAAATTTTCTAACGTCGTCTATGTTTTTAGGTCATTTATAACCATAGAAAGCGCAGATAAATCAAGTTACAAAAATATTTACCTTTGTCATTTTTTCAATGGTCATAAATGCATCATGGAAACCAACTTGAAGAAAAAATAAATAATATTGGCATCTTATTACATTTACTTAATTTTATAAATCATTTTTTCATCGAGATCTACTATTATAACAAAGTATAAACAAAGGTAAATATTTTTATAGCTTGGTTTATCTGCGTTTTCTATGGGTATGGAAAGAATGATAAGAATTTATCTATGGTTGAGTCGTAAAAATATCCCTAGCCATTATTTAAATGAAAATTCCGAATTGTGGGTAGGTACTTTCTTCTCTGGGCGGCGGCGATGGGCGATGTCTGGTCTCAGCGTAGTGATAATAAGCTAAGGATGGAATATAGGTAGGCTGGATCTTAAACGCCCGAATACGCATTATTTACCCTTTTCACAAAACAATGGGTTATAATTTACGGTGCCACTATTTTTACGACCGGAATTGGCGGGAAAAGCGTTTTCCCGCCAAAAAGTTTCTATTTACACGACAAATTTTCTGACGTCGTCTATGTTTTAACGCAGATAAATCAAAATATAAAAATAATTACCTTTGTCATTTTTTCAATGGTCATAAAAATGCATCATGGAAACCAACTTGAAGATAAAATAAATAATATTGGCATCTTATTACATTTACTTAATTTTATAAATCATTTTTCATCGTGATCTACAATTATAACAAAGTATAAACAAAGGTAAATATTTTTATAACTTGATTTATCTGCGTTTTCTGTGGTTATTTTTGTTTTTCGTCTATGGTTGAGTCGTGTAAATAGTCGTAGCCTATAATTTAATATTTTTCGTTTTCCAATTTCAAATTATTTTTGTCACAAGAATCGGTTTAAAAATTTGAAATATATATTTTCGTATTTTTATTTTATTTTATTTATTTATTTAAGATTTGGTACACGGTTAACATCCAATATATACAAACTTTATATCAATCATAAAAAATCAACGGTGCGCAAAAATCGCACTAGGCACAGCCTGTCTGTTGGTACCTATACCAATTTAAAAATAGACAACATTATTTTGTTAATAACATTAGATATTTATAAAAAAAGAAAACAAAGCCAAGTGCTAAGGCAAGAAACAAGTGCAAAAAAAAATAAAGAGGACAACTTAGATATAAAACATACATACACACAAATATTATATACAAAACATCAATATGTGAGTATTAATCTACTTTATTACTTTTGTCACACTGTTGAATTATCATGAATCGGTAAATCTATGGATGCTATAAGAAGAGTACGTAGAGAAATTTTGAATACGACAGAGCGAGACAGGCATACTTCGATTCTAGTGCAAATTGAAAATACCAACAATTTAGAGTAAATGAAATAGAAAAAAAGATGTTAAATACCAGAGGTTCTGCGACCACTAAGAATACCACCGAAGATATGGAGGGAGTGTTTTGTTTTTTGTTTTTTATAAAAAAAATGAATATGTCCTTGTTAAACAAGTACATATACATCTTCCTACGTTCCCTAAAATAAGCAAATAAATGCTGAGTTGTATCTCATTAGTTTAGAAAAAGATTAGATTAGTGCTTAACAAATCTTTTCGATCAAAATTTATCCAACTGTCGATTCTTTTAAGAGAGTTTAATTCTCATTCAAAATTCCAAAATTACAAAGTCTCAAACATTTTTTATTGAGAAAAACATTTTTTTTATTCCTTTATGTGTTTAACTGCCTTTATTTCCAAAGTTTTTCAAAAATATCGAAAAAAAATCCGAAACACCACAACTAGATAATTTAATTTGATATAAAAAATATTGACATTGTAGTAGTACATCTTAAACTTTTTTTAACTTTTGATAAAAATTTAATTTAGTGACGACATCGTTTCATAAAATTTGTAAGGCAGTATACACTACACAATATCTCACTCAATAGTTTGATACCTACTTAATCTACAAACATAGGTACATCATGTTGTTTTCATATTCTAGGTAGGAAAAACAGACTGACTTCCATACTATCCTATCCTGACATATATATCTATATACATGTTTTAACGTGTTTATAGTTTGGTAGGTATTTTTCAATTATGCATTATACTATCGCCATCGACAGTTGTATGTCATGTGTTACATGCAACTAGTTAATTAATTGTATTAATTTATACAAAAAATAATGACAATTTCATACTATACTTTGATCTTAAAGAATTTTTATGATTGAATGTAGATTGTGATTGAGTATGTACTGAGTACTGATCTATAGATTTATAAGATTTTAAGATGATTAACGTATTTAACGTAACCCTACAGGACTGAATTCCTGTGAAATATTGATCATTGATCTTTTAAAAGCAGAATAGAAAAAAAAATATAATAAAAATATAATTTTGCCATCGTGTTGAAAGTTTTTTTTTCGAAAATGTCAATGAATTCGTTCATATATGTACTTATGTTGAATGTTGAATGAATCATTAGCACTTTATTTATCTTATTGCAATGTCCATGTATGTCAGTCATCAAACAGTTCCTATGTGTACTTTTTTTTCATCATCTCAATTTCTAGGAATCAATATAATATTATGTATGTGGACAGACGATGGTCTTAAGTGACGATTTCACCCACACATTATAACTATGAGTCACTTTTCTTTGTCATACACACTACTTTAAATCAGACATTGCATTTGCATATTTCACATTAAGACTGGCCATTTTAATTGTTGTCTTACTTACATAATAATACCTATTACCAATTCCTAATTTCTATATTTGAATCTATTGTTTAACTTTTTAACAAAGTTATGGTAATGCCGAAATTATTTATTCAATCATTTATTGCGACGGTTCATTCTTTGCTTATGTATGGAATTGTTGGTTGGGGAGGAACATATTTCTTATAATGAATTCCGAGAGAGGGTGAGGTGCGTACTTTTGGACAGTTTTTTTGACCTTCATTAATAACTTATTGTTTTGTGTTCATATTAGTTTATAATGCTGTTATTGTCCCAAATAAACCAAATAAATAAACATATGACAATTTTTTAAACCAGGTTAAAGTTGTACAAAAAATATTAATAAATGTTATACCTACTAAAGAAAAAACGTACATTTCCCAAAAAAAAAAACACTTTTTGATACATTCAAATTTCCTAAAATAGAGGATATTTATAAAAAACCGTCAATTTTACAAATTTTTAAAGATAATGTATAGCAAAAGTTTGCAAAAAATATGTCACTACGATTCCAAAGCGATTTTAAAATTCATAAATGTAATACTGGACAAATGCAAAACAATTACATTTATATGGGAATAAAGAATTTCCATTGCCTCCCAGATGAAATAAAACAGATTAATGATTTTAAAAGATTCAAACGATTCAAACAAAGACTGCGAAAACATTTCACGATCTAAACTGGTGTACTTAATGATGTATGTATTGATATGACCAAAATTGTTTTGACTTGCCTGTTTTCTATTATTTTTTTGATTTATACCTATTTGTTTTTTGACTGTGGATATTTTAATTTATTAGTTAAAATGAGCCACAAAGTAATAGTTGCAAAGTAACAAGATAATAAATAAATTGATTCTGGTCTGTGTCTAGAGACATTTTGCCGCATTTGATGTTTAGCTTCTCACATATCCATAACTGAAAACCCAATTAAAAACAGTGTCTTCATCGTGAATCAAACCTGGGTCTTTTGACTTCAGTTACCTTTGACCCATGGCTTATTTAGCCTATGGGCTGTCGGCAAAAGGAAAGTGATGAAAAAAGATTTTGAATGCGAGAGAGCCAGAGGGTACTTAATACTTGGTGGATTCTGTCGGTACAATATATTGAAAATATATAGGTATCGTGTTGTTTTCCACTTATAGAGAACCTAACCAATAAAATATTAAAAAAAATAATCTTTTTAGGTACATATAATATACAATGTATGTAGCAGTATGATATATTTTTCTTACAAGGGTTATGTGTTAAGATGCATCAGGAAATTTTTCTTGATGACATTACATATCGAATCACAGATCATGAATAATGCAACTGATGTAGCTTGAATCAAGGCGGATAAAAATACCATATGATGAACTATTTATAGTATACAGTGAAAAAAGTTATAGTTCGATCTAAATAGGAGATGTTGATAAAATACTGGCAAAAAAGATAAGTTGGTATAATTTAGAATTGTGATAAAAATACATACCAGAATCTTCTTCTTCTTCTTTTTTTAGGTTGACACCTGTTTTTTTTCAGGAACTTTGCCCGTCCCTCAAGGCCTCTTGTGACGCCGAGCTCCAGCTATCTCTACATCTCTTGGGTGGTCTACCTCGTGGTCGATTGCCAAAGTTTATTTGATGGGAGATAATTTTGGGGTATCTGTTGCCTCCCATTCTCACCACGTGGTCCCGCCAGAATCTTCTTCGGCTCCTGCACCATCTGACAATATCCCTAACGTCACAGATCTGTCTTATCGGTGTTCCGCATCCGATCCAAAAGGGTGAAACCCGCGATGGAGCGTAGGGTTCTCATCTCTGTCGTCCGGAGCAGGCTCTTTGTTCTAACGGTGTCCGCTCTGGCATCAATCGCATAAGTCATGATGGGTCGCACACATGTTTTATAAATTCGGGTTTTACTCTGTGTTAGCATGTGTTTGTTTTTCCAGACAGTATCTCTCAAACAGCCAGCAACGACCGCTGCCTTGTCTGTTTGCGATTTGACTTCCTCATATACCTAAGTCACTGCTGCTGGAAATGTCGACTCCCAAGTATTTGAATTTTGTGACATGTTCGATTGGTTCGCTGTCTACGAGTAGATTGCATACCAGAGTTTGTCTCGATATAGTTTGACACTTAGTTTTTGATATGGATAATATGATATTGTATCTCCTGGCTGCTGTATGGAATCTGTTTAGTAGCTGTTGCAGGTTATCCTCCGTTTCAGCAACGAGCGTTGCATCATCTGCGTAACATATAATGTTGACGAGATTCTTGCCCATTCTGTATCCCACACCCACAGAAACCACATCCTCTATCACTTTGTCCATAATTAAATTAAATAAGAAAGGGCTCAGACTATCTCCCTGTTTTATTCCCGTTGTGATTGATATTTCTTTGCTCAGTTTCCCATCTACATTAATTCTTGTTTTTCCATCGGTGTTGATATTTTCTATTGTCATACCAGAATGACTGAACATAATATGACAACTGAGGAAGAATCGATCGCTTCTAGACTCATCGTACCTCATTCGTGGTAAAAATGAAGTGATTTGTAAAAAATACAATTTTCTGTTTCTTCCAAAACAAAAATTTTATCTATATGATTTCAACACTCCTTTTGTATACAAAAATGTTATTGAAATATTTCTAAATGCCGATGTCAAAAATAAACAAATTTACAGGACATGTGTATTTTTATATAAGTATTATATTATGTATTTATTCTAATGTGTTTTCAAATATTAAAAAATATTCTCCCTTTTCATTCAAAGTACCGATCATGTTGAGTTTTTCGTGCAAGCGATCAAAGTTAATTTTAAATAATCTAACTTCCATGACATATCATTTTCTGTTTTTGTCAGGCAATATATATTTCAACGCACGAAAGAGTGCCCCATTTAATCTTACCATAAATCATTCACTCGCTTTTTAATCACACTAACAAATCTCTTTTGAATTTTCACTTAAGGATCTGTGTTGTTTATTTATCTGTTCCGCATACGATTTTTTATTTATATAAACTTCAAGTGCTGCCATCTGTTAAATAAATAAAAAACTTTGATACTTTTTTGACCTGTCAATTTCATAAAAGGGTCGAGAATCTAGTAAAACCGGGTTCAAATAGTATTAGTCAAAATAATATGTATATGATTTTCATCGCTCTAGAAATAACAAAAATAATCTAATCATCTGTCCTATCGTCATCTGTCGAAAAATTGTATAAACGATTATTGTTTTTTATCTATTTATATTGAGTATTGTACTACTATTGTATAGATGTCACCACTATTTGTTTATTGTGAAGACTTCCCAACTAATGTAAAATAATTTCTAATTGATATTTGACAATTTATTTATGCGTACTTAAAGAAAATATGTGAACTTACTACAGTGAATCAGTAAAATTTGTTTTATTTTATTATTAGAACCACCAGCGAAATAAAATTTATCACCAATAACACTATATTTTGAAAAAAACAAAACTTTATTTAATCACCAAAAACACAATATTTTGAATAAACAAAACTTTATGTAACGACATACGTATATATATTTAAGAGGAAAATAATACCTTAAGTTACATACCTACTTAGGTACGTACCCAACAGAGGAGGATTTTACTTAAATTCATTTTTAACGCAAATACTACTTCTCTAGGCTAGAAACGCTGGTTAGTTGGAAGAAATGCCATATGGGAATAAACTCGCCACATGCGCAGGGTGCAAGGAAGTGTTTATTATTATAATTATCACGTACAAAAACTTTCCCTATATGTACTGTATACCTACCAACAAATTACTTAATATATAATAAAAAAATAATATATAATTACTTATTACTTAATTACCAAGATCGTAGACAATAGAGCGGTCGCGGGTCAGATGTTACTTTTCAAAATTACCTTTTAGCTCTAAAGTTGACTGTCCATATATTAAATAAAATGAATTTCCATATTGTTGGCCATTATTCAATATAATTGCTGTCCTTTTAATACAATATTTGTATATTCATTCCTTCACTTCAATTTTATTTTTATTATACCTGCATACATATTTACCTTAATGTCTTTCGGGTATTTAATTTTTCTTAGAATTGCCCCCTTCCATATCTATTGTTGTTATCCTCTTTGTGAATCTATATATAGATGGTCTTCATCATTATTGTTCACCATTCTGACGATGCTCATCATAGAGCGATACCGGTGAATGGGAGTCGCGTTTGCGAAAAAATTTAAGTAGAACGTAAAATTAAATATAAAATTTTTTCATAGTTTTAATTAATTTCCATATGTCGTTGCGAAATGGCAGATCGACTTGTTCTACGTTCCTCGAAACAACACCAATTCAAATCAAAACGAACTTATCAAAAGGGCATGTCATTTCTATAATGACAATCTCTCGGCCAGTATCCCATATTCTGATGTATACACTGCTAGTCATGATTGCTACAATAATTCTTTATATAGATGCATAACGGCGTAAACCTGTGTATTGTTAAAAATTTAATTTGTGTACTTATTTTCATTTTTGTTTGTTATCTAGCAGATTCTGTTATTTTTCACAACAGTCACAAATTAGGTCCTTCTCCTTTATCTTTTCCTTCCCTTCCTTCCCTTCCTTCCCGTCACGGGCAAATGTGTGAAATATAATATTATGAATATGTAATAATTTTAAGTAGGTATATTTAAATTTATTTTTTGATTATTTAATTTACATCAATTGTGGACAAAAGTAATTGGTCTGACTTTTTTTCATTTCATAGTGTATTTTCTCTGTTTATCTTTTTATGGTTGTATTTGTCCCTTAAATAAATAAATAGATAAATATTATGCAAAGATCATTTTATATTAGGTTTACCAAATTACATAAGATATCGACATTCAATAATATAGGCCCGGTATTACAGTCGGCCCTCAATTCATTCGGCGGTACTAATAACGAAAAAGTAGCGAGGTTGAACTATGGAATAGAGTGACTAAAACCTAACGGCCAAAAATCTTACTAATAACCAAGTTTTAAAACTTCTATTTTATTCCATGGTTTATATCACCATGGTAACGCTAAACCATCCGGTCCCCTAGTTTAGTGGTGGAATAGCAATAGTGAATTCGTGAGCTGTCAAATCAAATAGACCGCGCGTATTGTATTTTGTCATTTTTAAAGAAATGCTTTTTTTAATTATGGACAACAATCTGTTTGATTATAGAATCGGCGATTTTGAAAGATCGTTTCAAGAAATTGAGCAGGTGGAAAGTTTTTTGATGATGCAAAATTTATAAGGTGTGTTCATAGGTGCGTTGTAATCCGTTTGTTGATTACGACGACATTAATTTTAGAAGAAAGTACAGATTTTCAAAGGCAGGAGTTAGACATCTCGTAGATTTATTTGGAAGAAGGCAAATAAATGAAGATATTTATTTTCCATTGACAATTGTTTTAAAATAAATGTAATAAGTTATGTTGAAATAAGTTAAATTATTGGGAATTCAACCAAAACGTGACGATACATAAACAGTAAACCGTCAAAACCAACAGTAAACAAACAAACAATGACAAACATAGAAATACGATGATTCTCGATAGATGTCATAGATGACGGCTAATAAAGTCATAGAGAATGAACAAAAAATAGCATAAAGTAGAGAAAAAATCGGAAATTCCCGTTAAATGGCTGCGTTCACACAACATTCATTCCGTATTCCATGGTTTACTTAGTCCTTGTACATTTTTACATTATTAGTAAGAACCCACTAAACCACGAATTAGTGCCTAATACGTGGTTTACGTAGTGCGAGGTTTAGTTGGCTAAAACGAGTTTTAACGAAAATGTTATTAGTACCGCTGATTGAGTTTGTTAAACTCAAGATTAATGTTAAGGGGAGATTGAATCCATTTCCGTATTACAGTGCAATATGACATGTCAGTTACTAAATCTTCAATAATAGAAATATTTTACTTTTTCTGTGGTTATTATCTGTCAAATTATAAATAACCTCAAATAATACGAACTACAAAACGGGACGCTACCACTTGAAATACTATTGTTTTATTATCCAACATGGTAAATTTTTTTTTCACCAACATAATGCTTTTAAATGCCCATGTCACTGCCTTGCTTCAAACAAAGCCGTGCTGTAGAAAACGCGTTGACAGTTAAAGAGACCTAACTTCGACTCGTATCTATGAATTTTAGTATGAATTTGCGAACAGTCGGTGTGGTTTGAACTGTTGTCAGTTGTTTACAATTGCTAAAAAAACGCATTTTTATACAGTATTTTGTCAATTTCGAATACCTATATATTCCAAATTTAATATTGTGAACTCAAGACATTAAGGCAAAATAATTAAATCAAGATATTTACTTATTTATCATTTCTACTCTTCTCAATCTCTCGGTCCCGGATACACATCAAACTACAGCACTTCCTACATACCTTTTTAATTTTAGTTTCATATAATAGGTATAACTATGTAATAAACATTGTAAATTTATTCCTATGGTAATTGCCTTCTGATTATCAGATGTCTACATTATCCTAAAGTCATATATTAACCGGTATTAACACTAGTTGCTTGTCATGTGTATAGTATTTTTGTGTCTTATAATTTTAGATTGTGGAATAAAGTTGTGTTTATCATGTTTCAATTTAATATTTTTTTTTGTACTCCCCTTCTCGGTTCTTTTCACTTGTGTGTTTCAAGACACTGTAATGGTAAGTAAATATTTTTTTAGATGTAGGATAAAATACAAATACTTTATTTTAGAATGCAATATCAGGTAATTTTAAAAGTATCAAACATGGAATTATAAGATAGTATCAAATGAAAATATTCTTAACCTAATGGGTGAATTATTCTTAATTGAAGCTTGGTGGATGTGTTTGTTACATGTCATATTATTTTGATTACATTGTGTATACTAATTATATAATATTAGTAGTATTATTTGATTCTCATTTATATGCCGAATAAAAAATAACAATTTTTTTATATCAATAGAAACGAAGTTAAAAAATACATTTTCATAGGAGAAAAACAAATATTCAATGAAGTATATTTTATGTTAAAATGTCGTAATGCTTGCTTTTAATTATATATTAAATCTGCATATTTTAAAATAAATGGTATTGGCACGCATTTTTCTATCAGCCAAATATTAAATTATGTATATTTGCTCTATTACAAGTTTATATGTAATATCGCGATAGGTCTCTTTAGTTTGAATTTTTGCGTTCCCGCCAATCTACAGCACGGCTATGTTATTTGTAGAAGGCAGTGCCCATGTTCGTTTCAATATGGCTGTCAGTTTATTTTGTTGTGTGGCTCCACCGTCGATACAACTAACGCCTCTGATAGAAACTGAAACTACACGCGTTGCCTAGCAATTGACAGTTGACTCACCGTTAAGTACTTAATCCGCCAGAAACGTTGAGTTAAATATTTGTCGTTTTAGTGACGCATTTGAGGGAAGATTAGGCCTAAACGGACACTGTAATACGCTATATTTTTGTAAAGCTTGAGTTTAGCTCTTAAACTCAGACTGTAATACCGGGCCATAATCAATCATAATACTACAATATGAATACTTTAATATTATCTTTAATTCTTATATATATGTACATTCAGATAATATATTAGTTATGAAATTGTAATATTATGATTGATCCAGTCATGGCCAACTCCCACACTTAATATCTATATAGGATACACGTATACAATGTATTACTTAAGTATAATTGTATACGCAAATGTTACTTGAGAATCAAGGGGGGACTGCTGCCAACGTACCTATTTTTCAATTTGATATACCATCGTTATTTCTTATCAAATCGTTTTGAAAAAAATAATTTAGATAATTTGGGTATTAATAAAGATTAATATATCTTTACTTTTTGATAATATTCTGTATAAATTCTTGTAGAAAAATAATGGCGTACCCCGATTTTCAACGTTTATCTTATATTTTTAATAAAATATTAGGCGTAGTTCAACATATTTTTTTTTTAATTAAAGATGACAAAAATATCTAGAAAAATATGATGTGCCGTTGCATTAATGCTTCAGGTTTAGTAAATAAACCTAAAAAAACATTTATTTTCCACTCAGCGCCATTGCGAAATAAAAGTTTTTTTTGTTTATTAACTTAAACTGATGCAATAATGCAACGTTACATCGTATTTTTCCAGATATTTTGATCTTCTTTAATTTATAAAAAAATATAATTCTCTATACCTTATAGTTTTTTAGAAATTTAAAATAAATGTCAAAAATCGGGGTATGCTTATTATTTTCCTACAAGAATACATATATACAGAACATACTTAAAAAGTTAAGGTATATTTTTCTTTATTAATATCCAAACTAACCAGGTTATTTTATTGAAAGATGAGTCTGATAGACGACCAATAATACATGTATGTATTTAAGAACTATGTTTCAAAGGGATAGACGGCCAGAATAGTATTTTGAAAGGAGAGTAATGACAGGATACGGAATTAATTAGACGGTATGTCATATATTTATTATTTTATTTTATTTTTTAATATATTTTATAATACAAATCAATATATAAATTCACTAGTAATAATATTCTTACATATTTTTCCCTGCAGTACCTCATCAAAAAGATTACAATCTTGTGCTTGATGAGGGAAGCACTTATAAAAAAATAAAAAATATCAATACAAAGCAAATTCAACATAAAAGTAAAAGTAATTAAATCAAATCATACATGAACAAAAAAAAAATCAAATAAACATCATAAAAAGGTTGAAAATAAATGAAAAAGAAGAATACTCAAATGAGAAAACATATCAGAATACATATTCAAA
>OY754970.1:5085742-5294205 GCA_963576475.1 Molanna angustata | reverse complement strand
CTACAGATATTTAAAGAAAACATTTATGTAAAACAATAGTTCGTAGTCAAATATCAAATGTAGTTGGAAATAAAATAGTGCCAGTCTATAATAAAACAATTGCACAACATCACTATTAAACCAGTAAAACAGTCGATGACAGGTTGTACGGCCTCTAGGTGCCTTGAGTTTCTGCTTATCCTATAATGTTCCATCTTCATCTCTATTGAAATGTTAAAAATTTGTCATACAATATCATTGACTCCCGACAAGGAAAAAATCCAATTTTTGCGTATATGCAACTATAAAAATAAGTACTCGATTAACATAATTGTGGCTATTATTACACGTGCCGTACGCTTTCGATCAGGTAGAGATTTGTGTCTTTGTCAAAATGATCATTCACTGCCGAGTACAGTGTTATATGACAACAAGACACGACACGTCTCATTGTTTAAGATTTATGAATGTGGGGCAGTAAAATCAACAAACGAGGAACATCGCCATACATCATGGTGCTATGATTGGATAATGGCTGAACATTTGACAAGGATTCTGTTGTATCCTCCGGACCATCCCACGTGGTCGTTCAGCTCATGTCCTGATAACATCACATCATCTGATTGACGACCGATCTGACATTTGACATCTGACCTCGCTCCGGCACCCGCCATTGTGACTCCTCCCTAGCTCCGGACGGCCAGACAACATTATATTGATTGTAGGTTGAGAATGGAATCTCAATAGACGAGAACTGAGAGGGTCAAGTTTAAGGTCATCGGACATTAAATGAAAGTATTCTTGGATATTAATGCGAAATACAAATATATTTTACTAATAGGCATTTTTTTTAATATACTGAATCACGATATAGTCTATTGTAGGCTAAATATTAAATTTTGATAAAAAAATCCCCAGTAACCTCAAAAGATTTGCTTTTGAAATATAATTTGAATAGAGAACAGTTTATTTTGTCATATTTATTCAATTGCATAAGTTTTTTTTTAATTTGAATTTGTTTAATCCTTTCCTTGTGATATTATTTTTAATAAAACCCTTTTTTATTTTATTATTGTAAGTTACTAAAAAACTATAAGGTATAAGAATTGGATTTTTACTTCAATCGAATGAGAATATGAAAATATACCGGCTGAGGTTTTTACTATTTAAATCTTTTAATTAATTACTCTTGCTATTAAAAAAAACCTCTTAATTTTACAGTACAGGCAGACACTAGCCTATAACTAAAGTCTGATTTTTTTTAAAGTGTCAATTCTATACATAAACAAAAAAATGCATAGTATTTACGCATGTAAATGTATAAGTAGAATCGTGGTTGCTGATTGGTTTACACCATTAAAATTTGGTGTCCTTAACAACAAACATCAACAAACCCGACTTGGTATTAGTTAGTGTGTTCTATGGACAGTATGTATCTATCTCTCGAAGTGCGCGCACGTTTGATTTTTTATGGTGACCATGTGTTCTAAATTAGGAATTGTTTTCATTGATGATTTTTTATTTCTAACTAATATATTCTATTTTTAGTTTAATATCTATGTATAATTATTATTATAAACATGTGTTATCACCGTCTTAGTATAGAATAAGTGTCCATTATTTATTTGTATTAGTTACATAGTTATATTATTTATGTATTTGTGTTTGCCTCAATGAACTATTATGTAAATATTTTGTAAGTATAATATAATTTATTATTTTGTAAAATAATATGTACCTAACTGTTATAAGGATTAATTACTTCATAATGTATTATTTTTATATTCCTAATAAAAAGTATCAAATAAATATTTTGGTTTAAATATTACTTTCCCAGAAGATGCCCATTAACATTTGCAGAAAATACCTAATAATGTAGACCCATTAAAGCCGCATGGTACCGGGGGTAAGTATAGGTATGAGTAGATTTGAAGGTTTTGAAGATATATGCATGTGCAAGTTACAACCGTTTTATATCACGAAATGAAAAAAAAAATCCCATAATATTTTTTCTTTTACACCATGGTCACCCTATGAGCTTTGGCACTTTAAAAAAAAAACAGACTTTACCTAATATTATTCGCAAGTAATAAAAGACGATTGTGATAAACACCCACTTATAATTTCTCAGACATATTTTTCCTCACAGGCAGAGTTGATATGTATACTTGTATAGAGTATATGTATAATATTCTTGTATGATTTTAATATCAGACTAAGTATATGAAATGCAGCTTACACCTGGGTCTATTAAGATATGAAAATTTACGAGTAACTTAAATGTTACACACTGTAACGGAATATTTTCCGCCCACAACACTGGCGCCATCTTTTTGCAAGTAACACAACCACCCATCTTTCTCGGGCCGGGGTCACCGGGTTCAAATCCCACTTATGTGATAAACGAACAATCAGTCTCTTATATTATGATTTTTACGTCTTTGCTTGATTTTATTACCGGTCTAAAAGCGCCAATGGGCTTTATTTGCCTGTTATAAAATAATCCCGTAAAATATTTCTTTCTTCCTTCCTTGCACCCTGTGCAAATGGCAAACTCATTGCTACATGACAATTTCTTTCGACTTACCAGTATTATCAGCTCACAAGGAATAGCCAATTGCGTTAAAAATGATTTTAAATATTTTATTCCCAGGACGCCAACACAGAAGTTAAGTTTTTTTTTAAAACACAAATTTGCGCTCTGCTCACCCCACGTGATATACATTCTTGTGGTTTGACAAGTTTGGAATGTGTGGTGTTGCTATATGAATAATGTAAGATAAATTCAGGAAATTTCATGTGACTGGCGTAGAAGCCAGGAAAATACAAGATCACAAAATGTGTAGGCATGAATGAATGGGTGACTGAGTTTAATAATACAAGTAATAAGGATGGACGGACGCGTAGGATGTACAATATTATGTATTGATCAAACCATATCTTCCTTGTGAGAATATTATAATTTGAAGCTGACATCTTATTGATTATATTAATTGTTTCTTATCATTTTCAATTTGAATCAACAATCTGTCTTTTTAGGTAGGTACTTAAATATACATACCATCTCACCATGTCCCTTACTGGGTAAGTATATATAACCGATATTCCTCTATTTTTTCACACATTCCTGGCTTCGTTTACATCCATGAATCATCTCAAACATGCTTATCGATTGTTCAAGCTTCTTATGTTTCCTTCTTCCAAAATATCATTCACAAGGTTATGCCATCCCTTTCTGGGGCGACCCCTGCTATTCACTTCATATCTTATGCCCATGTATTGTTTTTTGGTTAGTCGTTCATCATTGAGTATGTCCAAACCACTTTAAGGTATTCACTTTCATTTTCTTATAATATCGTTTTTTTCTTACGTTCTCTCCTTATGTCCTATTTTTTATACTATCGTAGATCGTTCTATTACATACTCTTCTTAGTGATCACATGGGTCATTTTCATGCGTCTTTTGCCACGTTTCAGTGACATACATTGAAGTAGGCACTACAATTGCATTATGTACGGCAATTTTGGCTAATTAATGATTATAAAATGTAACAATATTTCTCGGAGATCCCCGATTATTTTTTTAACAATATTACAAACTATTTATATGTTACTAATGACAAATTGGTTTTTATTACGGAAATTTTTCTTCTTTTTTATTTTTATATTACTTCTCGGGCAACTAACAGGTACTATGTCAAATATTAGTTTAACACGCACCCAATAATAAGTTGCCACATTCTGGAGACACGGAATAAATCGCCCTGTCGGTTAATCTGTAATTGTGGGGCAGTGTAGGATGACGATCATCTGCTGTCCTGCCCAGAACTGGACGAAGGCTGTAACATGGACGACCTGATAAGATTAAATTAATATTAAACTAAATTAATATTAAATTGAATTGCTATTATAGGAAATTTAAATTAAATTAATGCTATATTAAATTAAAATATTATTATTTTAAATTAATATTACATAAAATTAATATTAAATTAATCTTAAATTGAATATATATTATATTAAGTTAATTCAATTATGTTGCTTGCCCGAGGAGCAAAACAACTTGAATTAAAATAAAAATATGAATTGATTCATTATTAATTTAATGAATATGAATACCGGTGTTATAATAAATTTTGTTTCGTTATGAATCACATTATTTTTAAAGAAAACTTTAAATCATCGACAGATAACCGTATTTTTTTTTTATTAAACCGGCTGCAAGTTCATTACATCCAGCACCCGATGATGCTAAAAGCGTTTTGTCGATAATCCTTGAAATGAGAGGTTATCTCTCTTTATATTGAAGCCAGAAGCTGCAAACCATCATACTCCTATTTTTGTAGTCTTTATTTATTATTGAATTCAATTACCATACAGATAAAATAATGTTATTACCTATTGCTATTTAAATACATAGAAAGTAAAACATTATGAAAGATAATTGTGAATAATGATCAATTAGAGAATTGAGGAAATATGTATTCTGTTTCAAAGGGATGGACAACCAAAATTTTGTTGATTTATTTCATTTTAAGAACAAACCTGACTTGGAATGAAAAAACTTAATCGGTCATTCACTTTGATTAAAGATTTATTTCTCTACGACACATACATAGTTATGGAGTAATTTAAAAACTGCTGTAAAAATGATGTTTTTAATATTTTATTTGGGGATTTAATGCTGAATTTTAATTTGTGACGAACATTCACTAGAGAAGGGTTGAAAATACTTATGGTATTTATTTAGAAACTGTTTAACATATTTGAGAAATTTGAATTTGATTGAGGTTTATATGCTCCTTTAATAGCTCTGTCGAGTTATAGAGAGTATGTTAACTTAATAAGTGTGAATAATGACCAATTATAGAGAAATTAAGAAGTATTTACTTTAATTTCCGTGTCCGGAATACAATAATTATATTCACAGCCCCAATATTAGGCCACAGTTCTGAAATAGCTATAATATGTATATTATTTTTCAAAGGGATGGACGACCAGAAAAGGATGTTGATTAGCTCTAAACTCTTACGGTCGTACTTATAAGATTTCGAAAATAGCTTACATAACGTGCAACTAGATAAGCACGATTAAAATAGTTAAGATCGGTATTAAAAAATCTTACTTATAAACGAATACTAAGATATGACTTACTAGTTCGCTAAATTGTTTACGAACACCCTCATTTATTTTTTTCATAGTTCGCTAAATTGTTTACGAACACCCTCATTTATTTTTTTCATATGGCCGCATTGGCTTCACAGATTTTAAATAAATAGAAAAATGCATGTAATTTTTGGATAGCTGTCAATAGCTGACATCGAAAAATGAAAACAAACACCGCGTTGTGCCGTGTTGAGTCAAATTAAACACGATCGCAAAGAAAAATAACAAGGAAAATCGTTATTAGTATTAAATTTTTACAAGGAAAATCGTTATTAGTATTAAATTTTTCTTACAATCTCAAATATGCGTCGGAACATAATATGAAGGTAGGTATGTGAAAGATCCGCCATTTTGAAATATTTGGTATGACGCGTTAGTCAAGCGTTAAACAACCTCTCGACCTGTCCTAACTTGACTTATATGAAATTAACAGGTAGGCACTATTGATAGTTTACGTTTATAAGTATGACGGTATGTTATAGAAAGTAGATTAACTTATAAAAAGTTGATAAATACAGTTGATTCTAGTATTATAGCTTCATGGCTGATTCTGTGTGAGCTATACCTACCTCCTATGAAGTTTGTTGAGGTGATTGTGTGCCTATTTAATTTGGAACGGAAACTATCACCTGGTTCATACCTGCTTATATTGGCACTAAAATAATTGTAAACTGCTAGTCCTACAGCAGGATTTCCTAGTTGGGCATCAGTAATCTACTCGTTATCACTAAAATAATTGTAAACTGCTAGTCCTACAGCAGGATTTCCTAGTTGGGCAGCAGTAATCTACTTGTTGTCACTGTAAATATGGTGTAATATAAAATAACCAAAATAAAAATTAAGTTTTCAACCTTTCATTTCTTCTCTATAATTTGATTTCTTCTCTATAATTTGATTTCTTCTCTATAATTTGATTTCTTCTCTATAATTTGATTTCTTCTCTATAATTTGATTTCTTCTCTATAATTTGATTTCTTCTCTATAATTTGATTTCTTCTCTATAATTTGATTTCTTCTCTATAATTTGATTTCTTCTCTATAATTTGATTTCTTCTCTATAATTTGATTTCTTCTCTATAATTTGATTTCTTCTCTATAATTTGATTTCTTCTCTATAATTTGATTTCTTCTCTATAATTTGATTTCTTCTCTATAATTTGATTTCTTCTCTATAATTTGATTTCTTCTCTATAATTTGATTTCTTCTCTATAATTTGATTTCTTCTCTATAATTTGATTTCTTCTCTATAATTTGATTTCTTCTCTATAATTTGATTTCTTCTCTATAATTTGATTTCTTCTCTATAATTTGATTTCTTCTCTATAATTTGATTTCTTCTCTATAATTTGATTTCTTCTCTATAATTTGATTTCTTCTCTATAATTTGATTTCTTCTCTATAATTTGATTTCTTCTCTATGATTTGAATAACTGTCAAAATTATCAAAATGCTGCTTTGGAATATTGAGTTTCTTTATTAAGAAATATGCTATAAAAGGGCATTGTCAACTATTCAAGAAAAAATAAGTTTATACTACATATTAATGTAGTGGAGAAATTAGTGTGTTGGCCACAAAACCAACCTCTTTGATTTGTGGGCAACACTTACTATTGTCACTTATTTTGGTCTTTGATTGGTTTACGTGATCTGATTACTTTATGCGGTAGCGGAAAGTTAGCCGATAAGGTTTTTCATTGAAATATCTTCTATTATTGTATGTTATCATACATTTATTAAAAATACAGCATAATAAAAATAAAATCAAAATATTTGTGGTTTGGGGAATCTCTAAAGGAAAACCCGAAAACATATTTAATTATACTTGAATCGCTTAATTGTTAAATACACATGTTACTGAACTATTAGTCCTATAGACCATTTAATATATATATATATATATATATATATATATATATATATATATATATATATATATATATATATATATATATATATATATATATATATATATATATATATATATATATATATATATATATATATATATATATATATATATATATATATATATATATATATATATATATATATATATATAATATATATATATATATATATATATATATATATATATATATATATATATATATATATATATATATATATATATATATATATATATATATTATATATATATATATATATATATATATATATATATATATATATATATATATATATATATATATATATATATATATATATATATATATATATATATATATATATATATATATATATTATATATATATATATATATATATATATATATATATATATATATATATATATATATATATATATATATATATATATATATATATATATATATATATATATATATATATATATATATATATATATATATATATATATATATATATATATATATATATATATATATATATATATATATATATATATATATATATATATATATATATATATATATATATATATAATATTATATATATATATATATATATATATATATATATATATATATATATATATATATATATATATATATATATATATATATATATATATATATATATATATATATATATATATTACTATTCCATTTTTTATGTTAATTAATTGGTTTTTGTACTTTATTATGTTTAGCAATCTCGATTAAAAATTACGGTTATAATAATTTAAATTTGTGAACAAATTTTTATTTGTTTTAGCTGATATAGTGCTGCTTATTATATGTTTTTTTACCGTAAAAAAATAAAAATACATACAATTTATATTTATTTATTTATTTATTATTAACAATACAATGAGGAAGTTACAAATTAATACAATTACATACTAGAGCTAGAAGTAAGTGCGTGTGTATATATGTGTGTATATTCATACCTTTATTGAAAAGACACAAAATAATTATTGTAAATATTTGAGTTTTGTGGCTTCGTCGGTTAGATATCTGACTCGCGAGTGAAAGGTCCCGGGTTCGATTCCCGGTGGATACACAGTTTTTAGTAGTGTTTTCACTCTCGATAAACATCATTAGTCTCACTTGTGGCGATTTCGTGCGTGCAAATTTGATTTATGACACAATACCTTGTTAGGAACCTACTCGGGAAGCAATAGAAATAAATAAACTCCATTTGTAATTATAAATTAAATTTATATTAATTTATAAAATTTAAAACAGTTTCACTAGACACAGGTAGCATCATCAGATGCTAAAACATTAAGGTTTATTAAATTTCATACTAGTGCCTTTTTATGTCCTTGAAACGAGTTCAAAGAAAAAAGTACAAAAACATCCTCTTACATACCATCACGCCATCTCCCTCACGGGGTAAGCAGGGAGAACCGAACGCCACTTATTTCTGTCTTGACACACATTCATCGCCTCGTCAACATTCATACATCGTCTTATACACGTTCGTCTGTTGTTCACGCTTCTAACATTTCCGTCTATCAAAATACCGTTCACATGGACGTGCCATCCCTTCCTTGGGCAGCCCCGTAATTCCATTTTTGTCCGCAATGTATATTTTCTTCGTCAGGTGTTCCTCATTCATTCTCCCCATGTGGCCAAACCATCTCAATGTGTTCACTTTCATTCTATTAATGACATCTTTCTTTATCTTACATTATTTCCTTATGTCCTCATTTCTGACCCTGTCATACATCGTTCTATTACAGATTCTTCTTAGCGATCTCATTTCAACTGCATTTATTCTGCTTTTGTGTGAATTCTGCCATGTCCAGGTTTCACTTGCATACGTAAAGGTTGGCACTAAGATTGCGTTATAAACATTCTTTTACATTCCAGAACAGAATCCTCACCACTTACAATAAGCATCGAAGTACCCTACAACTAGATATTTTCCATAACTCGCCTTACCAATATAAAAACTAACTGTTCAATTTAAAATCAGCTTATCAAGATAACACCCCTTACACATTTTCACCCAATACACATTCACATCCCAGTATGTTGTTATTACTTATATGAATTGATTTGCCAAAGTAATTGACACTAGGTAGGGTTAGTTTAACAATTATATCTATATTAAGCCTACTCATTGTAATTTTTTACCTAGTGTTGTTTGTGTGCAGTTTAATTATGTAAATAAAAAAATCCCTAGATAAGCATTAATGCTTGTACTACAGGTGAACGAAATCGGTCGTGGCAGGATTCGAAATCGCAACCACTGAATTACTAACCCAGTGCGCTAACCGCTTTGCCACCGCCCATCTATGTTTTATCTTCCATCCATAACTGTGTTTTATTTTTTATAAATAATTTTATAATTATGAAATTCCACTTTCTTAACGATAAACCTTTAATATTATTGACATCATTTGTTATCTTCGATCGCACACCGAAATCGTTCCTTGGGGGTCCATAAGGACCATTTTGGGAATCGTCGGTTTGAAATATGAGTAATGCTCGAAACAGGTGAAATTATCTGTAATTTCATGGGAAAATTGTACGGCATTCGGAAGTTGCGCAGAGGAGAGATGTTTTTTTTTTTTATTTGCAATTTTTACACGAAGATGAAGTGCAAAGTCGTGACTTGCCAGTGAATTCCTTGTCTGACCTTTTTATAATGCTGTTATTCATATTTTCCTCCGAGGTTCAAATATTTTAATTTATATACTAAACGGCCAACAATATTGGTATTTGAGAGCGATGCAAGATTTAATTGATAACATTTATAAATATTTCATTGAAATATCGTTAATTATATGTTATTTAATTAATCATTTTGATAGACTGTAGTTAATTAGTCAGCTGTTTGTGAAATAATCAAGGCTTTTGAGATGTGGACATATTGGAGAAAGATTAAAGTAGGTATGATGGAGGGACAGAATTTATATACTAAGTGTCATCCAGGGGGGGGGGGGCAAGTCCGGTCAAACGGTGAAACCAAAACCCTCATGATTACCCATATCATGGATATAATTATCACATGGAGTTCTGTGATATCTTATATAGAACTCCATGATAATTATATCCATTTTTTTTATTTATTTCAACATAATAATACATGAAAAATAATATAACTAAAGATCCCACTAACCATACTAGGGTATCAGTGGGTTTCTATCTTTCTATATAAACAAAATAACAAATTAATCAACTAACAATGTAAAAAGTTAACAATGTAAAAATGTAAAACAATGTAAAAACAGAGACATAAATGAAGCGATGGTATGGGTAATCAAAGAGAGTTTAAATTTTACCGTTTGAATGGACTTGAATTATTTGATTTTTCTACCTCTAATGCACAAACTTTGTTTATTGCCATAATTCAATCTCTTCCAACCAACTATTTGTAAATAACAAAACATATAATATACATAATAATAATAATAATAATGAACACTTTCTTGCACCCTGCGCAAGTGGCGAGTTTATTGCCGTATGGCAATTTCTTCCATCTAACCATTTTTACTTACACTACCTAAACTAAGCACGCACGTCGCTCTGCCACCAAGCCGTTTGCTTAAATTTTATTACATACCATTACAGTATATCCCAAATTGGGGGGAAACCAGCGACAGGTGTGCGGATGTGTAGTACCTTATAAAAGGTAGCACAACAGATTATTTCCCCCTCACACCAGTATCATTATTTGCCCTGATTATTTTCAACTTTGTATATTTTTGCCGTCTTTTTTCAAACATTTTTCTTGATTTAACAAAGAATGGTTTTTTTTATAATATAGGTATGGGAAAAATGTGTGGTTATGTTGACCTGGCCCCCAAGTCAAATTGAAAACGCTGTTCGTTTTCGCCAAGCGCTAATTTTTTTTTGTATGGGATTTGACGTTTGTTGTTTGTTATTGTAGAAAAAATTTCTACAACAAACGTCAAATCCCATACAAAAAAAAATTAGCGCTTGGCGAAAACGAACAGCGTTTTCAATTTGACTTGGGGGCCTGGTTCAATGACTTGTACGCGGCGGTGGTTGGCTCGGCTCAGTAAAAGTTGAGTGAAAACACACATGTAAAAAAAGTGTGGTGAGTCAGATGTTGAGGAAAATGCACCGTTTATATATCTGAGAACGTTTACAAAATACAAATTATATACATATATGTATCGATCAACATCATCATCATTATTTTGAAGAGAACGCATCAAGTATTTGGGTTATGTATGTAAACCAAACGAACAAAGTTTCTTTTACACATTCGAGACCAGATCAATTTCATTTATCCAAAGAATGAATATGTCCTTACATACATACCATCACGACGTATGCCACAATGTGGGGAACCAGCAACAGGTGTGCGGGTGTGTGTTGCCTTTAAAAATGAAGCACAAAACATGCATCTATGTCTTGTCTCACTAATAAAAGTTCAGTTCTTATGATTTATCTTTTTTAATTTACATGAGCTAATAGTAATATTATGTAAACTTTGCTGGCTATTTTTTTGGTTATATGTGTATAAGATTTTTGTTTTATATTGCTGTATGTTTATCGAAATATATAAAATTAAAAAATTAAATATAAGCAGCATTCAAAATGGGTTGTGAACCTCATTGCTGAACTATGAAAGATGTTATTTCGCTTGTTTTATTTTCGGTTACACTCGAAAACGATTGTAATAGAAAAGAGTAGAAGCACTATTCTAAGTCGGTTCTTCACAGCATATATGTTTCACACCGCATTTTGAAATCAAATTTCTCAATTATTCCGAAAAAAAATATCCTTAAGCATTAATACCACATTAAATAATAATACCACAAGTCTCCAGAATGTGGCAACTTGTTATTGGGTGCGTGTTAAATTAATATTTGACATAGTACCTGTTAGTTGCCCGAAATATAGTAGTCTATTAAATAAATAGACTACTATATTTCGTAAGGAAAAAACTTTTGAAAGAAAAGTGATTTTAAATGTGCATATTTAGAATTCTTATAATGATCTCCGTGCTATTTTGGTTTTCGTTCGATTCGTTCATGAGAATTCAATTCTCTGAATGAATCGACATTATCCAACTGTCGATTCGTTCATGAGAATTCAATTGTCTGAAAGAATCGACATTATTAAGCCAAGATGCGTGTACGAAGGAACATTTTGTATGGCGTAGTGGACTTTTTGCATGCTAACAACACCAACTGGAGGCCTCGCAGTATATATGTTCCCATACATGGATTTACTCAGAATTCGGAGTAGAACATTTAATGTGAGTTTTGTGTGTGGGTGTGTGTGTGTGTGTGTGTCTGTGTGTGTGTGTGTGTGTGTGTGTGTGTGTGTGTGTGTGTGTCTGTGTGTGTGTGTGTGTGTGTGTGTGTGTGAGGGTGTGTGTGTGTGTGTGTGTGTGTGTGTGTGTGTGTGTGTGTGTGTGAGGGTGTATGTGAGGGTGTGTGTCTGGGTGTGTGTGTGTCCCTTATTACTTTTGATCCGCTCAATTTACAGAGCACAAAATTTCAGAATATATAAACAGTCATAGGCCTACAAAACTTTTATACTCAGAATTTTGAATTTTTGTTTCAGTCAGGGGTTATCAACTTTTAAAATTTCGGTTTATTTTTCCATATATCTCAGAAACCATAAAAGCTAGAACGCTGAAAATTGGAACAAACATAGACAAATATAAAATCTCAAATTTATTTTTCAAAAAAAAATCCTGGGTCTCTCAAAAAAATTTTATTAAGAAAAATATTTTTTTTATGATAAATTTATGAGTTTAACTGCCTATATTTCCAAAACTTATACAATTATCGAAAAAAGCCGAAACACCCCAATTAGATAATTTAATTTTCTATAAAAAATATTAAAATTGTAGTAGGAGATCTCAATTTTTTTTCAATAATTTTTTTAAAAATTGAATTTAGTGACGACATCGCTTCATACATTTTGTATGGCAGTCGCCTATACATAATATGTAAGAAGACTTAATAGTTTGATACTTCATCTCCAAACATACATACCATCATGCTATTTTCATATTCTGGGTAGGAAAAACGGAACTTCCTCCATACTATCCTATCTTGACATAACTGTCGATTTGTTCAGGAGAACTTTGTTCTCTTAACATATCGACAATGTATCAAGCCAGAATACGCGAGAATTGTATGGAGAGGTCTACTTTTTTCACGGCTTTTCCAACTTTGAAGTCAAAAAACACCAACTTAGAGGCTTCGCAGCATATATGTTCCATACACGGATTTACTCAGAATTCGGAGTAGAACATTTCGTGTGTCTGTGTGTGTGTATGTCTGTGTGTGTGTCCGTCCCCCCCTTATAACTTTTGATCCGCTCAATTTACAGAGCCCAAAATTTCAGAATATATAAACAGTTATAGGCCTACAAAACTTTTATACTCAGAATTTTGAATTTTTGTTTCAGTCAGGGGTTATCAACTTTTGAATTTTTATTTTATTTTTCCATATATCTCAGAAACCATAAAAGCTAGAACGCTGAAAATTGGTACAAACATAGAAAAATAAAAAATCTCAAATTAATTTTTTCAGAAAAATTCCAGGGTTTCTCAAACGTTTTTTATTAAGAAAAATATTTTTTTTATGATAAATTTATGAGTTTAACTGCCTATATTTCCAAATATTGTAGTAGAAGATCTCAATTTTTTTTAACAATTTTTTTAAAAATTAATTTAGTGACGACATCACTTCATACATTTTGTATGGCAGTCGCCTATACACAATATGTAAGAAGACTTAATAGTTTGATACTTCATCTCCAAACATACATACCATCATGCTATTTTCATATTCTGGGTAGGAAAAAAGGAACTTCCTCCATACTATCCTATCTTGACATACATACCTACATAATATATGTTGTATAGAAAACAAAATATCTGAAAATATTCAATAATTTGTATTTATGGGTTTATAGTTTGGTACATATTCTTCAACTATACATACTATCGCTATCGACAGTTGGATCTCATGTGTTACATGCAACTAGTAAATAAATTAACGAGGTTTACTTTATTTGTATGCAGATGATTTTCAAATTTTTTCCGTTAATTTTACCGTTCATTAATGCGTAAATATGTAAGTAATTAAACAAACAAGTAAATACATAAATAAATAAATAAACAAGCAATTGAATCAACAAATAAAATATACTCAATACATAAATATATTTTCCTTGGGTTATCACTATTGTATCCTGACCATTGATCCGTTAGTTCATTTCGTTAGAACGTTCGAAACTTCAGCCACATTAAATAAATTAGTATTTTTCCACAATATTTTTTTATAATAACGACTGAACGTTTTCGCCAAGGTGACTCGGCATTGTCAAGGTCCAAAAGAAGAAGGAAATACTAATTTATTTATTTATTAATTTTAAAATGATTTTTTTTGGTAATACCAGAACAAATTAAAAGTATGATTTATTAAAGCTAAAACTTATTGTTGATTATTGAAATTCAATAAAAATAAGATTTATTAGTTCTTGTATGGAATTTGCTTAGTAAAAAACTCTTTATAAAGGTTGAATTACCTCAAACAAAATAAAAATGTCCTGAATTAATAATTTCCTCTTCAATATTTTTTTTTGTGTTAAAAAAATGAGATTTACGTGCCATAATTACTTTAAAAAAATCTTTATTCATGAAAAAAAAAGATTTACGAGCCAGAAGTCCTTTATAAAAATCTCTATTCTTGATTCATTTGGTCAATTGTAAAATATAAAATAAATAAACCAATCCGTTACTTTGTGTTTCATCACAATGTCTCGTGAGGTTCAATGAATCATCCTGGTAGTTCTATCTGATTGAGGTCTTCGTGGACGAAGAGAAATGGAGCAACGCGTTTAGTATTCTCTTCAGTGGCTTTAGTTATTCTTGTTGGAAGATGACTCAGGTGGGTTGGGCTATTCAACACTATCCACTATCACCTGGCAACCAAGGAGAAAGATTATTTCAATTATTTTGTTATTTTTATATTTATGAAACGAATAAATATCAATTTACATACATGTTATTTTTAATCAGGTGTATATTATTAATATATATTTCATAATAAACCTTTTTAATTGGTACGAAATCTCGTGATAAAAAAGGGGAGTATCTATCTAATATTGGTATATTTACTAAATAATTCATAAAATATTTAATTACAAAGGTATGAAAACACATAAGGATTATGAAAAAGGTTAAACAAGATTTTTAAATAAATGTAAAGTGATTTAAAAACAATAATACAAAAACATAAAAAAGTTAAAAGTCAATTTAGTTAGTGTTCTATGTTTATCTACAAAAAAGTTATTGATTTTATTTTTTTTACCACATATTGCAAATAAGATCAATAAATTTTTGTATTTTATTTTACCCAAATAATAATAATACATATTTTACAGAGCCTTTTTATGGTAAAAGACCGTTCCAAAGGCGCTTTTGCTTATTTGTTGACTCTGCGAAATAAATAAGTCTTAAACAATTTACTGAAGGCCCCAGAACTCTGCTCTCCACGCACTTAGGAAGGCAATTTATTCCATTTCATAGGTCAGTGTACACTGAAACCACAATCAAAGTAAGCTGATTTATTGGCTCTATCCAATTCCTTCAAAGAATTGGTATTCTGAGGATCTCAATGTTACGCGTCTCATGGTACAAGGGTATATTCCTCTGACACAGTTCCCGAATATACTGCGGAGCCAAGTCACGCAGAGCCTTAAAAACCATCAAGCACAACTTGTAATCTATCCGCCTCAAATATGAGCCTCGCATCTTCGTTAAACACCAGTTGCTAGTTGCAACATATTTAGTTGACATTTGAAAAGACATAACATTGCAATAATCCAACCTAGACACAACAAATACTTTTTTATGAAGGTATCTGCCTCATTTTTTGTAAAACTTAAAGATGGAAGAAACATGAGCAAACAGTTTTTATCTACTTACTTACTTTCTTGGAACAAAAGTATAATTTTTATTTGTTTTTTTTTTGTTTATTATAAAATAAATATTTATTTATTTATAATTTGTAAAAATGTGCCACAAAGTAATAGCAAAATCGTATATAAAGATATAATTTTTTGTCGAATATTTTTATTATTGCATATGCGCAATAATTTTTTGTTTTCACTTTTATTCTGTTTGCTGTTGTACATATTCTATGTTGTCTCACTCTGTTATCTGGCTGGTTGGAAGTAACTGCCTGATGGTAATAAGCCCACCAGTGTAGGTTCTTTGTGAGTAGAGTTATGGCAGAAAACAGAGTGAATGGAGCACTAAGACCACTTATCTTATTGCCAACCATGACGTTTGCAAGTGAAACCTGGACATGGCAGAAGTCGCACGAAAGCAGAATAATTGCAGTTGAAATGAAGTCGCTAAGAAGAATCTGTAATAGGACAATATATGACAGGGCCAGAAATGAGTACATAAGGAAAGATGTAAGATAAAGAAATATGTCATTAATATAATGAAAGTGAACACATTAAGATGGTTTGGGCACATGGCGAGAATGAATGAGGAACGCCTGACGAAGAAAATATACATTGTGGACAGGAATGGAATGAGAGGTCGGGGCCGCCCAAGGATGGGATGGCACGTCCATGTGATCGGTATTTTGAAAGACGGAAATGTCAGAAGCATGAATAACAGACGAACATGTATAAGACGAGAGATGTCAAGATAGAAATTAGTGGCGTTCGGTTCTCTCTGCCTACCCCGCGAGGGACATGGCGTGATGGTACGTATGTATCTATATATTCAATACCAAATAATGTTTTACTTTTTAAAGCTGTTTTCAACCTTACGCGGGGCTGTTCTTCTATGATCGGAAATATTCCTCTCTTCCCTCCAGAGGGTCGAGTGTCACGTGGCTTTGTTGAAAGGACTGTAAATGAAAATTTGCAGAACATCTGGCAGACTCGCTGGACGGCCTGCTCAGTGGGAAGAATTACCTACTTATTTTTTCCCGACGTGAGGTATCGTCTTAAATCTCCCTGGGTTGTTCCAGACTTTTGGACTTCCCAATTTTTCACAGGACACGGAAACTTTAAAAGTTATCTTCACCGATTTAACATTGCCTCCTCTGCCTCATGTCATTTCTGTCAATACCCGGACCAAACTTCGGAACATATCCTTTGGGAATGTTGCCACCCAATGGTGTCCTCATATAGATCGGAGCTCCTCGTTGCTGTCCGTGGGCCTCTTCAAGGTCCCATTGGTCATGCGGATTTTGTGATCTCGAAGAAAAATTATAAAGCTTTTAAGGTTTTCTGTCATAGATATGGTGCCTTAATTTTAGAAGATTCCCGTTAAATTAATTATTTCCAGAGATCTTGGTCACTTCTCTGATGGTCTGCATGTAGGGGGATCTGAGGTCATAGACGGTCCACGGGTGTGAATTTTCTGTTCGCACTCGTTGATTGTTTCTTTTTGCACTATGGTGCCGAGATTGCTAATCTAGAGGGCTCCATGAGCTACTTTTCGTGCTATGCATTTTTTTTTGTCGTTCACTTAGCGTTCTGTGAAGGGGCCGATTACAGTCCCCATAGGCAGAGCGGGTGGTGGTGGGAGTAGCGAATTTTTAAAAACGCTTCTAGTTTCGGGAGAATATTCATCACAACGACAAGTGGATTGTAGAAGTTTTTTTTATTTATTTTTTATTTTTGTTTTTTTTATTAATTTATTTTTTGTTTGTTTCGGGTAAGTGATTCATCTTCATTTTTTTATCAGCGTAGATTCACCGATTGATGTAAGTTATTTTTATTTTATAACTTACTTTATGCTAAGAAGGTAGTACAATAAGTTAAGAAAAATTATGTTAAAAAAAATTTCGATACTTTGCATAAAAGACTCGCGTGAGCTAGTTGCATTGCAAATTTAGTAAATACGTTTTCTACTATTTCACTCTTGATTATCAATACAAAAAATCAAATACCTACCGCAATATTTATTTATTTATATAATGTGCTTACAAACAACATAATTATATCAAACAAAGAATAAGCAAAAATTAAAATCAAAAATTATTAAATAAAAAAAAAAGAAAAACCCAGAAGTTATTTGACCTTTAAGGTCCTTTCTATATACATTACAATGTTATGGGTTTAAATAACCGAGAGGTCACTGTATATTTTTCTGTTGCATTTAATTTTTTAATTAGTTCTGTTTGTTCTTTTGCATTTAATAACATGTAACCTTAGACCAAATTGAAAGAATAGGTACTGCCTCAGAACAGACTCTTCTAGTGATTCGGTTAATTTCCAGGTAGGAACAATTGTACATAGTATGTTTATTATAAGTCTTTTTTGATATGGTTACTTACTTACTTACTCAGCCTCTTCTTGAATCCAGTATTGGACAAAGGCCTCCCGCTTGAGCTTCCTGTGCCATTCTTCACCATTCTGAGCCTTCCACTTTTTTGATGTCATCGGACCATCTGGTCTGGGGCCTTCCCACGAGGCCTTCTCCACTTTAACTCCGCTATTCTTTTGGCCACATCCACTACTCCTGTGTTCTTCGTAATCCATTCATTAGTTTTGTGGTCATTAGTTTGATATAGTTACTTGTTATGGTTTTTTGTTCTTGTAATATGTAAAAATAATGGAAAATAAATCATTTAATTTCATTTTCGTATATTGAACAGCAATTTTTCTTTATTTTGATATTATTTTTTTAAAATAAACAAACTGTCCACAGTAAACAGAAAAGTAATGACTAAGGAGGGAATAAGATAAATATTTAACGTAACTCTTGTCTTTTCATATTGGTAATTGGCATCTTGATCGCTTGGTCGAGAAGCACGCGCAGTGATATGTTGCCTATGAAGATCGGCATCTTTGTTGTAATTCTGAGTAGGTAACGAAGAAAAAATGTTTCCAATAGACATAAAAGAAATTTTCCTCATATTATTCAGTGTTTAGGAAACGGGGAATAATAATAATTGTAATTCCTGCGTTGTTCTGAGACCACCTTTAATCAGGATGTCGCGTAGGTGTCATTCATACAATGGCGTATCCAATTTGTTTAAGTGCTGTTTTACTTTCGAGCGTAATAACGTTTATAATATAAATAGATTAACGTAACCGCACACTGCCACAGAGGATCGGAAGAAGAGTACAGAGAGGAAGTCGGTCATAATATTAATGTAATAAGACAATCTGCGGTTCTGGCAGGAAACCCCAATAGTGATAATGAACTAATCAGCGGAATCCCTGCCATGAATGAACAAACATCGTATTTCTTTCATTTGGGCCGTGTACACGTACACATGTTCAATCTATTTAATATAATGCGTTATGTCATTGGACTGCCAAAACGACAAGCAAAACGTCAAATCATGAAACCCTAATTGATGACACGATAGCAGGCGAATCGTGAAACCCAAATTCCCCTGACGCTCTCGTTAGTATCTATTTCGAATAAGAAGTTTCATTGGGAATTTGGAGCACAATGCCGTTCCTTTCCTATACACATATGACATGAATTGTTAAACATGTCTTGCTGTATATGTTCTCTGCACCTTATACATCTCTGTCTGTCAAATTTTCTTCTTATTGTGCTATGGTAGGTTACCCCACGTCAGCTTATCATTTGAATGATAGCTTCTCTGTTCCGAGACAATTCGAAGAGCAATCCGTCACTTGCACCTTATATTTCTCAACCACTTTTTCATTCATTCATACCATCACGGCATATCCCACAATTTGGGGTAACCAGCGAAAGGTATGCGGGTGTGCATTTCCTTATAAAAGGGAGCACAACATATCTGTGTATACCCACACACCAGTCTCGTCTCACCTAAAAAGGCACTATATTCAGAATGGGTGGTGAACCTCATTGCTGAACTATGTGAGATGTTATTGTTGCCTGTTGTATTTTCGATTACCCGGCTCTTACGGGACACTCGAAAACAATAATAGAAAAGAGTGGAAGCACTATTCTAAGCCGGTGCCTCACAGCTCAACCACGACATCCGTTATTTGCAGATACCTCATCGACAATCAATATTTTCCTTTAAAATCATTCGCAGCGTTCCGTACTTTGGTCCTTCAGTTGTGAGACCCAACTATTTACAATATTTTAACGAATGTCGTATTTTGTGAATGATACTCTCTACAAAGGGTTCTTGGAAGAGGCCGATGAAATTGAAGATTGTTTTACTATGGATGAGTCCGTTAAAGGGTTCTTGGAAGAGGCCGATGAAATTGAAGATTGTTTTACTATGGATGAAAATGGATCTAAAATTACTTGTCTATGTGAAGAATTTGTGACTATGTGGAAATTTTGGTCTCATTGTGAGAGGAGATATTTTTCCAGTCTAGGGAAGAATATATCTAATAAAAGATTAGAGCGTCAAAAAATTTCTTAGCTCCATAATCTAAGGCAGTAATTAATAAAACTTTATAAGGAGTGCATACTTACTTACTTTCCGTAAGTAAGTAAGGAGTGCATAAGAAGAATAGTAACTGATGTCACTTTTCACAAGTTTTGAATACAATGTCTATTAGTCATCTGAGTTCATTGATGCTTTATTGCTTTATGAAGCGGCCGTAGCAATGGTATCATCGTCTGTTGAGGTTCTTGGTATTATCCCGATTATTTTGCCTGTTTGTTTGGTGTAGGTATTGTCGGTGACTAATATCATCAGCAGACTTGCGTCACACACACATAATACTACAATGGTTCACAGACCAGATTGAATTACTACGAATGGTTCCAGGAAAGAGTCAGTCGTTTCTAAGAAATTTCTCTTGACTAGTCACTTTCCGGAACGTGGATATAAAGAATATTACCTCATGCAATGCGAGTTGCTTCATTCATAAAACTGTTCATCATAATTATAGGCATGTATGATGCATCAATTGGATTCGCCTTATTATAAATCTTCATGTCAATGTTTGTTTTATTATAATTAGTATGTATTGTACTATTACGGTAATTTAATGCAAAGCAACATATTATAAAATGCCCATTTATATTTTAGAACTTATGTCAGTGTTTGCAGCCGAGAATTGTGAGAAAAATATTTTTTCAATGAATATTTCTTCTATTTATTTATCTTTTTGTATATAATATAAACAAATATTATGCACACGGGCGGGCTTCGAATTCATACGCCGGCGCAGAAAGCAAATGACTAGGTACTATGTCACAATATTGAAAACGAATTCTGATTATAAATTGCATACAATTATGCATTCTGAATTCTATTAATATGGGTAATTTCATTGGACGATTTTTAAAATATTCAAATTTTGCCAAACCTCCTTTCTCCGGGAGAGTTGTTTAACTCCGGAAGGCGCGCTAAGCTCGATTTTCTGATGATAAAATTTACACGTTGTAGAGTAAATTATTTGTGTGAGCTGCACTTTACTGCTTATGTAGCTTGTGTTTTCGGGCTAGGTTGCAGCAATAGGTTCCTAGTCAGTAAAGTTTGGCGTGGCCGCAGCCCTACCCTAGGATTCCGGGCAACAGGTCGGTGACCCTTTAATTCTGACCTATGAAAGAGTCTTGCTCGTTATACGCGAATTGTGAGTCATCTCACGTGGTGAGTCTCGACAGGTGTTGGACTCTTAGTGGCAGCAGTATGAAATGTCCTTGGTAGTAGTCCCTGTTTTGACCGAAGAGCAGCCACATCGGGGATAGACAGGACAACGGTCCAACAACGGTCCCCAATAGAGTGGAGTGGGAGACTGCGCAAATCTTTTTACATTTGTGTATATTCAATGTTTCGATTCGAAGTTTGATGGATGTTTTGAAATGACTTTTGATGAAAATGATAGATTCTTTCCTCTTGGTATCTCACGCAAAATAAAACATCATTATAGACACGTACATAATAATAAGATAACGCATAACATTAAACCGATATTTATCTGGATTGTGTTGTAATGATGTATTATGTAGATACCTACATACTAGTAATATAATCATTATAATTAGTTATACAGAATTGAAATAAAAACTGATAAGGCTAAGTCACAGAACTTAAAGATATAAATTGCTCAGTATACTCAGACAAAACTAGATACGTTGTTTCAATCCACGAACATTGAATCAATTATATTTATCGGGATGTTTGTCTTCAGGCTAAGTAAATACGAGTACACACAACACACTCATTATATAATAAATGATGAGTATTAAAATTTGTCTGTTACTAGAATCATTATTGAAATTCGTCACAATAATCTTCATGGTTTGGTGTATTCATTTTAGATTAAAGATTCCCACTGTCCTACTAATTTCTGGGCTTGAATAAGTTATATTTTTCCAACCCAGTTCGGAGAATCCACAAAATTATATATTCACGAACTTAAATGAATTAATAACATCCACTTGATTCTATTATTATTTTTTTTATAAATTAGTTTTTATTTGTTAAATTAACTAACGACAGTAGAAAGAGATCAATCACAGACAATAGAGATCGCTCACCGACAAGATGGAGTGATCTTATTTAGTCCGCTACAGGATATTTAATCACTGAAGCACTTCGAACTGTTAAAGACCGTCCTCAACGGAGGCAAATTATTGAGTGAATCTGCTATTTTCAGTCATTAGGTCAATGAGGAATAAGAAGAAATTAGTTTCTTAAGAAAGAAAGAAATAATTATTTAATGTAGGTCCTCGAAGGTATACTGAAATGATGCAATATAGGTAGTTGTTTTAGATTTCTGCCATTGAAAGTAAGGAGTATAACACCTTTATATAATTTTGCATTAAAATTACATAAAAAATATTGTTTATTGGCAAGACATGAAATCAGAGACACAATTCTCTCTGCAAAATGCAAAATAACTTTTCTGCTTAGCGACGGAAAGAGAAAAATTAGTATATGCAATTCGAAGAATCTAAAAAGGAAACTTGAATAAGTGGAAAGCTGTTACTAATTGCCGCGGAGTCTATGTTTGGTCTTTCTAATGTTTTTAGTAATTCACGACTTACAATGTAATGTTGATTTGAAAAGGATAATTTCCAAAATGGCATTTCTCGACACACAATATAATCTTAGGTTGGATTATTTCAACATTCGTAAAAGCCCAGTTGTTGGTAATATCTGATTTCGTAAAGTTGTTTAAACTAGGGTGTTGAATAATACATTATTTTATCCTCACAATTAAAGAATTTCTAATTTAATTTCAGATTTAATTCGTCATGATTTAACATTACTCCTTTGTTGAAACACTCACAATATTTTTATTATACCTTCTATGAGTGTGTAATTATTATATTTAATACAAAAATAATTTTCCGATGAAACATTGCCATGAATAATAGAAACCCATTAAAATCAATAGTAAAAAGTGCATATACAACCATTATTCATAATTCATGATGTTAATGTTAGACTTAGACCATACCACGTTCAAAGTGACAATCGCGCTTCTTTCAAATGAACACTATTCTAATCTTTCCAATAGATTGAGACTCCAAAAATCTAACGGAAAGTGATGTAAAGAGGGATGCGGTACAGCTAACACAAGAAAAAAACTGGAGATCGGTGGTTGAGGACAGATGGAGTTGGACGCAAAATATGAAGGAGGCCAAGGCTAGATTTGGGCTGTAGCGCCATCAAAGAAGAAATCTTGGCTTAAGCGAATTAAAACTAACACAACCCAACCAAATTGCAATGAAGGTAAACTTGAGAAGCAGAACCACATTAACCAAAGTTTATCAAGTCACTCCACAGTAAAATGGGGTTAAAAGAATTCCCTTCAGACCTACCAATGGGACTCGCATCAAAGTTCTTCGCCCAGGGGTCTACAAGTTCTAAATACTAAGAAGACATTACGAAATGTGTTTTCTTTTCGTTCAATGAGCGTTTTTAGTCCTTAATTGTATCATAAACACAATATCTACATTTATAATAATATACAGAGATATCGAATTAGCATTGAAAGTATTGAATTACACGAAGTAATGACTAATGTAAAATTTCATTCATCATTGTTTATCCAAGTAAACCCATAATAATAATTATCTACACATGATGTATAAACGTAATATTTTACGATCTACATAGTTGGATAATAATAATTTGAATTAAAAATTAGGTATGATAAGAAAAACAATGCTATGACAAATATTATACTTCCGTTTTAAATTAAAGATTTTATGACGAGTCTAGTTACACTTTGAAGTTGATCAAACAAAGCAATACGGATATCCTATCTGAAACTTTGTTTTTCACGGAAAAAAATCTCGTCTTCTTTTCATTGGCATTTACTATTCCCATATGGTGATAAAGTTTGCCTTTTTTGCTATTCGCAACTACTCTGCTCTGTCATGTACGTCTTCTGGGGAGACATTGCAGTCTTTCATGTCCTGATTTGGGTCCTGTTGCTTAAGCTGGAGGTCTCCTGGTTATATGACCGAAACACTGCAGCCTATTCTCTTGTATTATGTCGGATATGTTACGCACTCTCAAACTTCCAGTATAAAGTACGTTTGTCTGATGACTGCAAGGACGAATTATAATATTATCTTATGAATTCTAAGTCTCCAAATATTCGAATATTTTTATTATTGCATATGCGCAAACATTGGATTTTTTTCCCTGTCGGGAGTCAAAGATATTTTTTAACAGATTTTTAATTATCTCAATAGAGACGAAGTTGGAATATTTATTGTAGGAGAACCGGGAAATCAAGGCATAATTGGGATCTCATTAAAAGGCATAATTGGTGAACGTTGCGCAAGCGCATAAAGTGATCACGTAAACCAGCCGATGACAGGTCGTAAGCCCTGTAGGTGCCTTGAATTCCCAGTTCTCCTACAATAAATATTCCAACTTCGTCTCTATTGAGATAATTAAAAATCTGTTAAAAAAATCTCCAAATATTGTTGATACTTTACTAGTTTGAAACTGAGAAAATACTATCCCGATTCTGATGGTTGAAATGACACAGCACATACGTTTTTTAAGAATTTCTCGTTCAGTTTAAATACTACATAAGACTAGATGCATAATCAAACAATTTATATGTGAGTTTTATTTGTATAGTTTGAAGATTTTTAACAATTTTATTTGGCACTAATGCGTTTGAAATATACGACCTAATAAAATATAACGCCATTGAAAATAGATTGTATGGATCTATCAATGTCTAACAATATCCGGTTGTTCATCTTATAATACGATCATTAATAGAAAAATTGAGCTTAATCACTGCAGTTTCTCCTTATTGAAAAGTGTGACGAAGTCTTTTTTACCTTCCTAATTAGGGAATTGATGCGGTGTTATAGTTTATACCAAGAAATACATTCAGGTCAACGCTAACATCATAAGGATATGTAGTGAGTGGATTCGGAATTTCAAGAAAAAATCTAAGGTTTTCTGTTTTTTCATATATATGTCAAGGCATTTTGACGAACATGTTTCACGTTAATTTTCTACTGTCGATATTTTCCCGCGATATGTCATTTAATGACTCGTTTTATCGACCAAAGCAATTATTTTAAATTTATTAAACATCTTTTACATGGTATAAAGATGTTTGACGTGATTTATTAGATAAAGTGCTATTAATTTAGATATATAATAATAATAATAATAATAATAAAATACTTTTATTGTTTTACACAACGTGGCGGACTTATTGCCCGCAGGCAATCTCTACCAGTCAACCACCATGGTAAATACAGCCAGTAACAGGGATAGAAGGATACAAATAGAGAAATAGAAAAAAAAAATAATAATAATAAATGAATAAAAAAAAAAAAAAATAATTAAATAAATCAATCATAACTTAAAAATACAAAGTCAAATATAAGAAACAAAAAAATAATATATGTATAAATAAGAACAAAAATAAGAATAATAAAAAATACATCAGATAGATACACTATGTTTATTGGATGGAGGATAGGAGAGGAGAAAGGAAGAGGGATAAAGGGAAAAAGACGTGAATTTGTGTTTATGTGGATAGAAAGTGTGACTTCAGACGCTTTTTGAATGCTATTAAATTAGTGGCATCTCTGATACTCTCCGGCAATATATTCCACATCCGAGCTGCATGAACTGTGAACGAGTAAGTATAAGTAGAGGTGTGGTGTATTGGTATTGTAAGTGTGCTATTATGTTGGGACCGTAAGTTAAGGCCATGTGAGGATAAGTGGGCGAATTTCTCTTTGAGGTACGTGGGTGTAAGAGGGTTATTAAGGATTTGGTAGAGTAGGGAAAGAACATGTGAATCTCTTCGTTGACGGATCTTTAACCAGTTCAGTCGTTGCCTGCTCTCGGACACGTGGTCGAACTTCCTGAGTCCAAACACGTATCGAATGCAGACATTTTGTAACCGTTCGAGTTTGTTAATTATACAACTATACAACTTTGATTTCAAATAAATACCTCAATTCTCACATTTTAAATTAATTTTCATTCTTTTTTATATATTTTCTACACACATGTATAAATGTTTATAAATTGTAAACAAAGATTAATTATTTATTTATTTATAAATTCTTGAATATATAATCAGTACATTGGCGTGTTTATTGCCAAACGGCAATTTCTTCCATCCAACCAGAGTTAATGTTAATAATATACAATACAATATGACCTAAGGTTATGAGTTATGACGTGACAAAAATAAAAAAATAACAGAAGACTATTCCATAGCTGATTGTGCTTCAAATGTAGAGCTAAAAATCATTACTATGAATTGGAATTGATAGTAAAGTACGTTCAGCAGATCGGAGTGGACGCCCGTAACTTGAATAATAAGTGAGATAAAATAATTATTTAATAGAGGTATCTTTGAGATACCTCTATTAAATAATTAATATCGCATAAATATTTTTTTAATAGAATTCTATTTTAATTGAAATTCAACTGAACAATTTATTTTGATTCTACATATTCAATAAACTTTGTCTAAAGCTATTTCGTCCTAAGAGGACATTATATTGGTCTTGATAATTTCGTTGACTGTGGTATCAAACAAATATTTTTTTATTTACCCAACTTATTAAACAAAGGTGAAACTCGCCTTTGAGCCGAAAGGTGAAACTCGCCTCCAAAAAATTGAGCGTACTATATAGAGCGCGTAGATATTTTACAAAGACCCAGATCTGTATACCTACTCTACAAAGCGCAAATACGTCCAATTATTGAATATGGTAGTCACCTCTGGAGTGGCGCCCCCCAATACCTACTGAATACCCTCGACGCTGTCCAAAGGCGTGCTATACGTCTGATTGATGATCCATCACTGACTGATGGATTGCAATCACTAGAACACAGACGCAGAGTCGGTATTTAAAGTTTATTCTATAGATACTACCACGGGAATTGCTCAGAAGAACTTGTATCTTTGGTCCCTCCTCCACCCACTCGCAACAGAGTCACTCGCTTCACTCAATCGCAGCACCCATTCACAGTGGACCTTCAACATATACGAACAAGTCGCTTCTCGAACTCCTTTATTAATACAGCAGCCCGACTGTGGAACGATCTTCCGAATTCTGTGTTTCCACCTTCGTACAACCCGGGTCTTTTTAAAATCCGAATTTATAAACTCTTTTCTAGATTGCAAACCCCTCCCAACGCTACGTAGTGCGCTTCTTCGGAAGAGTAAAATGGAACCAAATCCTAAAAGCTGGCGTCCCCTACGTGGACATGTTAAAAAAAAAACAAGTATAAAATACAAACAGGAGTGGTCCTAATAACCCCTTGCGGGACCCCACAATCAGTTTTATTATAATTGTTATTCTGACGTATTTGTATTTACATTTTAGATTATTCATTTCTTTTCGGTTGAATTGTTTTCAAAACATTGAGATTTCCGTTAAAATTCAGATAACTAGTAATATAATTATCGCGAAGGACATCTTAAATAATATAAACCAAAACAATAATTAGCGAGTGCCTACCAATAATTCTTAAAAAAATGATTGAATAACTAGCTTAAGTACCCGACGTAGGTAGTTAGGTAAAAAGAAACAAAAAATAATTAGGCTGTGTTTCTCGAACAAGCATTAAAGTTAAAGTCTATTATATATATAGTTAAAATAATATGATTTCATAAAATTGTTCAATACTTTTGGTTGTTTCATTGAAATCGAATGTCTTCAATCGACCAACTTTATAAAATTATTTAACTATACTTTTACCAATACTTTTATTGGAACAACCCAACATAGTTGTGTAGTGAACAAGTAAAAATGAAACTCATGAGGCGTCGCAGTCTCATTTCCTCGAAATAATCACCAGATATGTACATATCTGTATATAATATATGTACCTAATATAATCTTTCATGTACAAAACCCGAATTATAAATGAATTAATTTCATGATAGAAAAATGTGGTGTTCGGTTCTCACTGCCGGCTTCATGAGGGACATGGCGTGATGGTATGCATGTTTTAATATTAATTATCTTTCTTACAATTTGCCTTTATGCAAATCCTTCGCAATTGATGTGTTTCATGATTCCCATCATGAAATATGTAGTTCAGATAGAACCACCCCAGAAGTAATCCCTTTTTAATGAAAAAGGGATCATCGAGTTCGGACGCCGTGGTAAACAATTATTATTAATTGCAGACGACTTTGCAAATTGAATAGTTTGATTTTTTTCTCGTGAGTTCCATCATCAGAACTCGATAAAATTCATATGTGTGATCATCTCCGAAACACACCCTTACTATTTAAAAAAAGTCATTAAAATCGGACAATGTTGTAAATAGTTATTATGACTGAAGTGCAAATTGAAGAATTTGACGAATTTCTCATGGATTCCATGATTATATCTTGATAAAATCGAAATTGGACAAATCAATGAAATCGATAAACATAAAAAAAAGTTTACGTCGAATTGATAACTTTCTCTGTTTTAAGTCGGTTGAAAATCCAACAAATGCATCGCTTGATCTTCAAAAGCATACAACTAACACAGATTCTGAACATATCTCAATAAAGGTCTCAATACTCATCAGTGTTGAGTCCTCTACTGTTACATGTTTCTGATTCTGTATGTACCTACTTACATATTATATTAACCTAGTAGAGGTCATCTTAGAATCCAATATCTGTTTAAATCTGCATTTAACTTTTATTTTTCCAACATACATGTGTTTCTACTCCTTGCGTTTACTGCAGCAATCTATTCGAATAATTTCAAATTTATTTATAAGATAATTTTTAGATTTTAAAGATCACTCGTTGAACCTGCCTGTGAAAATAAAAATACAGACGCAAATCAGGTATCGTCAAATATATATTAGAGCGATATTTTTGATAAGAAGTTATTGTTTTCTGTTTGAGTCATATTTCACGGGTATTTTTTTCTAAAAATAATAAATATATTATCAATGTAATTGTCTATTCTTTGGGATAAGCAGAAATGATAAATCAATGTTAAACAATGAATCATATTTGGATAAAATTTCCTTTATAACTTTACAGTGAATTGTATAAGAAATTATCAAAGTTAGCTGCTTCATTGGCTCTATCTAATGGTGCGGAAAAATATGCTTAAAAATATTGTGAAATCAGTTTATCTTTTGTTCTTCAACGAATGAAATAAGATCTTGAGGTACTTGACTATATAAAGACATGAAAATTGCATTACTTCGGGCATATGAGAGGGAAACCAACTCTTGCAGCTTGCATTCCAAGGAAGAATTTAACCGTGAAGAGGACCAGGACGACGAAGAATTTCATGGTTCTCTAACATGAGACAGTGGTTCAGAAAAAGTGATACGTCACCGTGAGTAAAGTGGAGATAGCCCTGGAGGTCGCCAATATTTTCTAGAGGTGACGGCACGTGAAGAAGAAAAAGAATTCTATAGAAACTAGAGCTTGAAATGTTGTAAAATAGAAAACCGTATGCCAAGATGAAGTTATATGGTATGACCAAACAACGGGAACCCCCTGCACATAATATTAGATGGAAAATTCATTAAAATGCATTATGTATTTGTGGGCGTAGAGTAAATATTTGTATCAATAAAACACAATTCTTTACTCGACTGTTAGTCATTTTTGTAATTCTTGCATCAACGATGGATTCCTCAAGAAATAACTTGTTGTGTTGGTAATGATATAATTATCTCATGGGTTTTTCTTTTGTATGGAATTCGAGACACGTAATATCGGATATCGGCTACTCTCTCTAATTATGGTGCAACGGATTGAATTGATCAGTGTCTCAACAATTCGACTACTTTAGCTGTATCATCTATAGCTGATAGAATAAGAGCTGTTATATCTCTAAATTGATTGATAATTAGATACCTATATCAAAATATCTGGAAATATAAATATGCATAACCGGAAACCCTCTTAGGGATAGAATTAGAAATATAGAAATAAGGAAAATGTGTATTACGGAGCACATCGTCAGATTGGGTAGACAAAGGATACGATACTGGAATGGACACGTAAATATAATGCAAATCCAGACGGAAGAAGAGCACCATAAAGACCTCCAAAACAATGGCATGATAGTTGGGAGTCCACATTACATGAGACCAGCTACTAAGCAGCATTAACAGATCTCGAATTCTACACAAAGGAAGAATTAGTTTATTCTATTATACTTTTAAGTTTATTCTATAGATACTACCACGGGAACTGCTCAGAAGAACTTGCATCTTTGGTCCCTCCTCCACCCACTCGCAACAGAGTCACTCGCTTCACTCAATCGCAGCACCCATTCACAGTGGACCTTCAACATATACGAACAAGTCGCTTCTTGAACTCCTTTATTAATACGGCAGCTCGACAGTGGAACGATCTTCCGAATTCTGTGTTTCCACCTTCGTACAACCCGGGTCTTTTTAAAATCCGAATTTATAAACTCTTTTCTAGATTGCAAACGCCTCTCAACGCTACGTAGTGCGCTTCTTCGGAAGAGTAAAATGGACCCAAATCCTAATAGCTGGCGCGACCTACGTAGACATGTTAAAAAAAAAAATAATGTCTTCTGTTTATGGACATATTGAAATACATATTGAAATACTTTACTGGATTAATGTTTTCTGTTTATGGACATATTGAAATACTTTGATTAATATATTTTCAGTTTTTACATTTTCATTTTCCTTTATGAATAATGCTGTTAATTTATGCTTTATCACTTTTTATTGTATGGGTATTTAAATCCATTTCTTTTCGGTCATAAGGTTTATGTGTCAATGGTTTTTGTTAAGTCGATAACCTCTCAAGAAACAACCTCAGGGTTCATGCACTGTTTTGTATGAGAATTTTTCAGTGATATTTCCTGTTTGTCAAAAAAAAATCATTACAGAGATCATTACACTTTTATCTAAAACTTTTAGTTCCTTTGAACTCTGATTTGCTCTCTTCGGAACTTGGTGCAAAGCCTGCAATGTTTGAGTCTTTCGGCTTCTTCTTATGTTTATCTCTATTCATGAAGTCCTGCAAAACGTTCGTTTGTAGTCCCAGAATCATTTAAATAATTTTTTTAAAACCTGTGTTAATACCAAGACCATTGGTTTAGAAAGTACACGAAAGTCTATAAGTCATGACGGTTGACATTAAGTAGATCGTCTCAAACAACGGCGGCACGTTTGATAGGCTTTCCTTGCAGTTATTGTTGCATGTTATATGTCATTATTATCTGCCTTATTGTCACGGTGTCTTTTGTAACTGCATTAGCATCGTATGTTATAGGTACATGTAATTACAAAGCATTGCCGTAATTATTTATTTAACAGTTAATAGTAGACTTAAAATCGACGTTGGAAATGTGATAAACTTATGCGACGTACAAATTGAAAATAATTTAAATATATAGAAAATCAGCGTATTTATATAATCGTAACAACAGTCTATCATCATCATCAGTGGCTCTCCAGCTCAGGTGGGGCCTTGGCCTCCTTAAGGAATTCGTCTTCATCATACCCTGTTCACTGTCCATGGTCTTCTCTTTACAATTCCGCACTCCTGAAGATCCCTCTTGTCTCCACTCTCTTTCAAGACATCATCAACGTCAACACTAGTCTTTGCGTGTAATAAAAATTCTCGAAGATAGGAAGAAACATAGTTTTATGTAATGTCTTGTTTCTCTCAACGTTGACTATCACTCAAAAGAAAGTACATCATGATGAAAATCAGCCAATGGGGGCTTTTCCTCCCGCAACACTGTCCAATTTATATATTATTATTTCAATCGACGATAAAAAATAAAATAGAAAAATGTATAATAGTTAAGTCGAAGCATTTCTTTGAAATAAATTTGCTACTGCATGTGAAAACAGAATATCTTTTCATCCAACGACTTGGATGTTGAAAAATCAAATAATACAAATTATGATGTCACTATCCATATAAAACGTCTTTATTGTAATTGCATTACCTCTACATAACTATATAAGTGTGGCTTTCTGGGAGCCAAACCCAGACACACCGTTTATGGTTATACAAAAAAAAAATAAGAAAGACAATTAACAAGATATTATTAAATGGCTGCCGATCGACTGCACTGGAAATCTGAAGGAGTTGACTATTTTTGTAATAAGACAAAGCAGAGCTTGTTTTTTTTTCAAAATTTTTATACTTTCCACTACGCTCTAGCAGTTTTTGCTTTGTTATTATAATTCAATGAACCCGACGTCAATCCCGAGGTATTTTTTTCACATAAATGTTTTTCCGATCACCATGGCATTTTTCAAGAAAAGTCTGTGCAGGTATCCTCAGTTCGATTCCCAGAGAATTTTTTTCCCTTGCCCATCTGGGATTGAAACTATGTTAAAATGGAAAATTTGCGTAGCTTTCCTTCTCATTTCATCCATATATTTTCATCAGTTATTTTATCGGTTCCTTGTTTTTTATTATGTCTGTACCGACTCAACGTGTTATATTTTTTTTAATTCGCTTTGTTTAATACCACGGATGGATTGCTTGATATAACCGCTTCAAAATCTCATTTGTGGTAAAACAATGTCTTAAAATGTGGCCCAAAGTTAATTCCGAAAATATTAACTGTCTGAATTGATTTATTTTTTGTTCATTAGACTTTTCTTTGGCGGGTTTCAGATGGATTTAAAAGTAATACACACTTCAATTGTGTTTGCAGTGGGTATATTTGTCGAAGGAAGTCGTCTTCTGTCGTGTGTGGGCCTCAAATGCATTTCTTCGGGTCGCGCCGCAAAAAACCAGGAAAATCTTTGTCGTGTTTGTGGGCGGGTCTCTACAACAGGTGGAAGACTGAAGAGGTGGGGTGGAGGACACCTGTAGCAGGCCCATCTTATATATACGTCGTCCCCCGCCCGCCGCGCTCAGTCAACGTCTTGAAGCGCTATCGTTTAGGTGTCTTACAATCGCTTAGAGTCGTGCACTTGTCGATTTAAATACGTGTGTACTATACTCGATGCTTGTTAAAACTGCTCATTTCTCGACACTCCGATGTGCGATATTGTCTCGTTTTGGCTTTTTACAATCTCGATGTTTGTCGGAGAAAATCGTGTGTTGTTATTATAGCAGTTCTTTGGTGTATCATTCGAGTTTTGTATCATTATAATCGAGTGACGTGGCATTGTTTTTGTTTTAAGTGTATTTCCCTCTTCGTATTTTGTTTTGGTGTTGTGTTCTTGTGTTGTTGGGTGGTTGTGGAGGACAGGATTCTAGGCAAAGGAATGGTTGTTACCAGAATCAGTATGCCTTCCGACACGGCGCCCATTCCTCCCGGAAGACACAGGCTATATTTTCCAAAGAAGGTTTGTTTTAATCATTGATACTTGAAAAGCGTGATTTTTTGAATTCTTTAATCTGTTTAACTCTAGTTTTTTTTCCATTTGTTGGTTTATTGATTTAACTATAACAATCAATGGAAAAGAATCAGGTATAAAAACAAGGAAATTGTGTAAATTGAAAAACGGATCAATATCTATGGATCTTTACACTTAATTCTCCTGATATTAATTTTATTTATTTAATAAATTGAGAATATTTAGGTCTTTGCCTAATACGCAAATAAAGAAAACGAAAATATCTTCTTTTGTTGAAAATTTTTGATTCCTGTACACAGAGTTATGATTTTTTTTCATAAAACAGGTGTTTTATTTGTAATAAGATTTCTTAATAACATATTTCGACTTTAATTTGTAATGATGTGTTTTTTTTTGTATACTTCCTGCAAAAATAAATAGTGTAATTTTCTTTAAACCTTTTTAAACTGATGTTTTATTTTAGTGCAGGGTATAACAGTTTACAATTATGAATTATTTTCTAATTTTAGTTTGTTGATCGACTATTTTTGATAGAAATCCATAATATTATAATTTAGCTATATATATAAATTTAATTTGATTATTGACGCGTTTGTTTTGTTCTTATTCTGACGAAGTGCTTTTTGCGAAATAATCAAATTAAATTTATAAAAATAAATCTTAGTATTTTTATTTATTTATATTTAATAATCAAACAAACGATTTCATTTTCAAACGACTTTTGTATCGTCTGTGTAATTTTGTCCCTGTCTATCCCATGATGAACTTTTCCACAAATCCGCCTTTTGGTGGCTGTGTATAGTTGAAAAAAAGGGAAATTGCGTGATTATATGTTTGTTATTATTAGTCATATCTAACTACATAATTTTATTGTTTATCTGCCTACGTGATAATTGATATTCAATAAGGTGTTCTGTCGAAAAACAGATGCGCCTTTGATTCAAACTTCTCAGAATTGATTAAAATTAACATAACTCGCTTGTAAATTAATAATATAAATGTGATACGATCATATTGTTTTTTTATCTTAAATAAAACTACATAACCTCAAATATACATATTTCCAAATTGTTATCGGAAACTAATCGTAATTTTGTGAACTGTCGATAAATAGGTATATGGTTGAATTCAGAATTAAAAAAAATGGTCATAAAGGAAAATAAGAATGGTTGGATGAAATTATCTGTACAAAAAGATGTATCATCATGCCATGACTAGTGATAGGGGGAGGCAGAGAGAACAGAGTGCCACATCTTTTTTGTCATTCATCGCCTCATATCCCACATATCAAAATCGCCTGTTATTTAAACTTAAAACGTATCTATGTGTCTTTCAGAATATTACATAAATTTCCTTTCTGTTCTATAAATTTTCTTTGTCAGTCGTTCTTCATTCATTTTTTTTCCATACGACCAAACCAGCGCAGTCTGTTTACTTTCATTTCAACAAAAGCTACTGTCATTTTGATTTCTTGCACTGTCATTGCATAGCCTTTTTAGCAACCTCATTTTCGTAGTAGGTATTTAATAATAATAATTAAAAGTTTGTTTTATCCACTATTGTTGTAAAATTACAATTTTCTTTGAAAAAAATATATGTCTGAACAATAATGGATAGCAAAAAAGCTATTGTTGATTTGTACACTGCCAAGTTTTCTTGGAGTGCTGCTGATTTTCAGCAATACCTTAGGACTTGGGACATCTCAAAACATAGAAAAAACAGACTTAATAATATATATTATTGCAGATTTTAGTTTTTAAATATCTTTTGCTATTGGTACCTTTGTATTTTCGTATTATACAAGAAAATAATGATAAGAATAATAATGATAATCAAATTTATACAGCGGCGTTTTATTGTAAAAGACCATTCCAAGGGCGCCTTTCCTTATTTGTTTGCTCTGCAAATAGATAAGTCTTAAGGAATTTACTGAAGGCCCCAAAAATCTGCTCTCCACGCACTTCAGAAGGCATTTGATAGGTCCGTTAACTCTGAAACCACCATCAAAGTAAGCCGTTTATTTGGCCCTATCCAATTCTTATGAATAAGTTATTCCTTAATGAATAAGAATAAGTCAATACAGTTATATAAGAATGTGTGTCGTCCGATTATTTGTACTTTTCATATCGGGTCACGGAGAATGTACGATAAATTCAGTTTGTTATATAATTTTATATTCTCTTTTCTAATACACGTGTCGTTTATAATACTCTATACAAGTACGTTTTTACATAACAAAATATGAAGATATAATATTTAATACATTTTTGCTTATTCTTCAATGTTTCGTAATGTTGTCGTTAATGACGTTGTATTAAGTTAGTCAATTTCAAAACTAGGCTATTGTGTACCTGTAAGGAATATTGGGTATTCAGGTCGGAACTGTGAAATGTTCAATAGGTATTTGTATTTTGCCAATAGCTTTCTCGACAATCTTTGCGAACTGATTCCTGGTACTTGATAAAATATTAATGGCTCATTTTACAGAGTTTTAAGAAGGTAAGTGAAGATTAAGGTGCAGGTAATTAAAATACTCGAACCTTATCTGAGTTTGATGACAATGTTTGGAGTATCATTAGGTTCAGGTAGAAAAATATCCAAAACATGTTTTCAAGAATTTAACTACATACATAATGTATTTATTAGGAAAGTTTGTAAATTTGTCAATTTTGAAATTACAATTGTTTTAAATTAAATGAAGACAACATATACTTCATTCGATGCATGTGTTTTTACTAATTCTTCTTCGTGCGTCCTCTGTCGGACCTTCCGACGTTTATATTCACTTGTGCGGTGTGGAACAGATCCTCTACACGCCTCGTTTCTGTCCAAGTCGTGTGTATTTTAAAAATGAAAAAAAAATATGATTTACAGGTTGATAGTCAAATATGCTAGTTGTTTTCAGATTGAAAACACATAAAACTGTGACCCTGTCAGGATTCGAACCCAGAGTCTTTAACGTCAAATGCTATGCTGATGTAATAAGTTTTTATATATATTCCATGGTCTCCATTTCAGAAATCTGGGTGCCCATCTGTACATTACCTGTCTGGTAACATGACCTGCACAATGCCATTTAAGTTTTGCAACTCGATCCATGATCCATGATATCGATAACTTTTGTCTGGTTTCTGATTTCCTCATTTCTTATTCTGTCTCTTAGACTTACGCCTAGAATTTGTCTTTCCATAGATTGATCTTTAAGAGGATTTTAGCTTTTACAGTTAACGTGATACATAGTTTCCAGACCATACGTAAGCACAGACATAACCTCGATTATACTTAAAGTGGCGATTTTATTCCAAGATGATTATTTCTTTCAAATTACTAGTGTTTCCAGTCCAGAGGACCATGATTTGCGTTAAAAATACGAAATCGAATTCAATACGCCGGCATTCATGAAGTCTCATTTACCTATTACATAATAATTTTCTTGGAATTGTTTTATAGACTCTTCTCTGACTGTACACCACACTAAACAAAGATGGATACATTTACTGTACACTATTGTGTAATTTCAATGTTTACCTTATTCTACATTGCCAGTGGATGTAATAATACTTGCCTCTCATTAATATAATGTTAGGTACTGTTTACACAAAATGATCTTCATTCAAAATGGTCGTGCTTATGTGTGCGTGTGTCTGCCTCCATAATATATAACACACTATACAATAACTCATGTTCATTTGTAAACAGTGCTGGCTTTGAAAATATCTTTGATGTTTTGCCCCACGATCGTGAGTAACGATAAACAAACGAGAGATAAACATTTTTTTAAAATTAAGAATGAATATGTCCTTGTAACGACGACATAATACACACAATTTAGCAATTATTGTGCAAATCGGTTAACGAAACACCCGCAGGATTACTTATCTCAGTTTTCTAAAATACTCTTTATATTTTGAAGTATCTCAACAAAAACGTAAAAAATACGTTAGAAGCAGAATCTGCCATAGTACCTACGTCATATTCTATAACTTTTTAAGTACGTTCTGGCGAAAATAGATGCGTTGTTATTCCGCTTAGTCCAAGTTGATATTCTATAACGCTGAAATAGGAAGATTAAGAAACGTTCTTACTCCAAGTAAGTCACGAATGAGTCCAATTCCCTATTCTATAACCACATTTTAGTCGAATCAACTGTCAAAACATTCGAATTCATAAGAAGCGTACTAGTTATTTTCACAGCATTCCGGGATATTTTAGTTAAGTTGAAAACATCAGTTGTGTCAATAAAAAATAAAAATGGATAATTTACACGTGAAAATAAAATAAAAATCAAAAAATATTAGTGCAGATTACTTGAAATGTTAGGTTCACCGCGATATGACATAAATAAACATGGCCGAACAGTGCGTAGTACGCATGCGTAGTCACCGCCATAGACAACTTGAGTTCAAATTATTATCTACGGTGCACTAATTTTGTATATTTTCGATTACGGTTCAATTAAGTTCAAATGACCTTCATTCCAAAATTTTAGATCGTTCCTATTTCAGTTCAAAAAGCTGAATTGGACGTAGTATAGACGAATTATATATAAGGTATACACTAACATAATAGTATATGCTACATAACCTATATCTTCTATGACACTATTGAAATGTATCCGAAATCTTTTCAGCTCAGTATATTTCAGCATAGTTTAAAAATAATGAAATACCTATATTTGATTTAGAATCCTCTCTTGCAGAAAAAATTGAGTCAAGTTTATAGATTCTTTATTTATCAAAAACACGGATTTGGGTACATTGATTGGACTAATAGATTGAAAATGGATTCGAACTTCACTAAGCATCTCAAGATAATATATCTATCGCATTAAAATCACGATGTTGCATCGTAAAACCACATTGCATCTTCCTTTTCTTGAAGGTATATTGTCAAATTTAAACAAAGCCATCTACGGGATGGAGACATGAGCATATACGACACGAACAAAATCACTTTTAAGAACACGAACAAAATCACATAAGCGGAAACACACTGAAGTACAGAAATATTAAGGAAAATGTGTAATACGGAAGACATCGTCAGATGTCAACAAGGGAGAAGATACTGGAATAGAATGCAAGATGATAGACTTCCGAATATCACTGTTCTGGGTAACTCAGGTGATATGTAGAATCGGCGATAATCACCAGGAAAACCTACGAAACGATAGCGTTGACGATTGGGAATCCACATCACAGGAGACTACCAACTCAGCGGCATAAACAGATTTCAAGATCTGTACAAAAGAGAAAAAATACGTTATAATAAAACTCAGAATTACTTACTGTATATTTTATGGCTTTTATTTTATTTTCTTAGTTTTTTATATTTTTTGTCATCACGGGATATACCTTATCCTATTGAGGTAATCACTGGTCAAAACAATGTATATTTTTGTAAACATTATTATTAAATTAAATTTAAAAAATAAAATAAAATTAACGCACCACGGTTGTCCGCTTGAATGGAATATTCGACAAGGACAGCCCTGCCTAAAAGTTGTAATTTATTTTATGAAGGCACTCATTTTGGCGTGGGTGAAGAAAATTAAGTTGTGTTTTAATGGTCGCCTTCATTTGTTACTTTGGCGATATGGCCAATGGCCGATTTAAAATGGCTTCCCAAGTATCTGACTTGTTGTTTACACTGACACTTGAGAATTCTTTGAAGTTATATTTGTTCAAACACTATTATGTTTTATTATCTGGTCCTACCAAATTTCGTAGGGAATTCGGTAAAGTTGGTATTTTCTCGATATCGATGTGCTATAAAGATTATAAGTTTTATTGTTTGTTTAAAATTGTTTTTGAAGACCGATACTGGTTAGTGTCTTTTATGTACCTAACTAAAAACTTTTTACTTTAATCCACTACAACGTAATATTTATCTATTTCATAATGCTTCGTGTGTAAAATCAAACTCCTTTTTCTCTTTTTTACTATAATAATTCTCGACGAAACATCATTATTATTACGAATAAATAATCAACATAAAATTCAATTTTTACCAATTCTTACTACTTTCGGTAATTCGACGACCTTCTATGTCCAATACCGGAGGCGAGTATAGAATCAGACGAGTATAGTGATTCTATACTCATATCCATGGATTGTCGTAAAGCATAATATGAGAAAATAAGACCGGAGAACTCCAAAACCTTGTATAGACAGGTTATTATAAGGAAACAGTAGAACTAAAATAACAACTACTGCATGTGATGTAGTATTTTGTATTATTTAAAGATGATTTAATGATTATGTTTCTGGTGTTAAATGAATTGGTCGACCTTCTTCCTTTACTTTTGCACGCTCTGTGTCATAATTATGACAGGAACACGAAGATGTGGATATAATATAAATCATTCTTGTTCCGTATGATTTGCCAACAACTGTTAATATTTGTTGGTATAAAAGTTGTAATACTAAGTTAAATGTGTTATGTTGTCTTCAGCAGCGATGTTTTGACTCTTTTGTGTTTTCGAACTCCCACGCCTCAATGTGCGCCAAAACACATAATATTTACACTCCATGTTTTAATTTATGATTAGGGACTGGTTGTTGGGTAATTGACACTATCAATAGTGGCCTCTGATTTCATATTGATAATAGATTTATTTTCATTGTGTACCTATTAATTTATTAGGTAATGCTGCAAAATCGATCAAGTTTTATGTTGTTTCGTTCATTGAGTGGAAGTTCATGATTAACTAACATTACCTATTAGAAATATATTAAAATCAAACACAGTTATAATCTACATAATGACATTGGGCTAATTTCTGAAAACGCACTAAAATTTTGATGACATGTCAAATTTATTCATTTTACGTACTTATTTTTCTGCTATCCTGAAGATTTGAGTAAAATAAAGGAAGTTTAATAAGATTAAAATGATTAAAGAACATCACTAGTGTATTTAAAAATGAATATAGTTAAATGTTTTTGTTCTGGTGAACACATTTTGTTTTTAATGACTGATGTTCATTCAAATTTTAATTTGTTTTTGGAATTGATTCCATTATTTTAATAAACTTTTGATGGTATTAAACCGTCATTCTCGGAGGTGACAGTTAAATTAATGAAAAAAATAGCAAACCTATTAAATAGATCAAAAGTATAGATTGCATTATTTCTATAAATGTAGTATCTATTGCCATTTGAACTGCAAATAAGTTTAAAAGTTCATTCACTATAAAGCTGGGCTGGTGGCAAAGAGTTTAGTGTAGGTATGTACTAGATTTGGTATCAAGAAGATCTGTATTTATAAATAAAATCTCGACAAAACCTGAAGGATCATAAATACCTACCACAGGCGACTTAACGCAGAATCGGTAGGAACAGAGACATATATTACATAATATAATGTGTTCTGAACATGTGATAAAAATGCATTCGCTAACGAATTCATGGCTTTAATACTCTAGTTGCAAACTAATTGATATCTTAAAGAAAGATTTGCCACAACATCAATTATGAAATAATCAATTTTAATATAACACGTTGCAGTTCTTAACCTAGGATATTTATGACAAGTCAATTCTTGTAACAGCTGTTGTTTGAGCGCCCAAAGGTCTAGAAGTCAACAACGTCGTACCAGACCGTTAACAATATTATTATTTATGTAAGTCGACTATGTTATGAGGAGGACTGTTCAATTTGACACATGACACAGTTGGGACGTTCGCGAGGTTCATCAATCTTCATTCGGCCGTGTGTCAATTATTATTCCTCATTTATCTTTGGCGCATCTCGTCTGATCTCCCAATTGATCCAGACCGAAGGCGCCAGGCGATCACGGTTGCTATTTGGGTTAACAGCCGGTGGTAGGGAAGAAGTGAAGCCGTGGACACTGGTACACTGTCAGACATGTTGCGTTAGTTTGCTGCAGATCAATCCGAGCTAATTCGTTAAATAAGCAGAATGCAAAACTTTATAGTTACTTGGAATACTGTCCCTCGTTTGACCTCGTCCACGTATGAGATACTATAACTTGTCTGTGTGAATTGTTTTAATTTCTCTTGTTTTTAAATAGATAAATATTTTTAGTTATTGAATTTATGTGTTTTGTATTTTTTCATTTTAGTTTATTTTATTATGTAACGACTATGGAGAAATCTGTTACATCTTCTATCTCTACTCCTCGGTTTGCGAGTTCATACATCGCCCTAAAATAAAAAGAAGTAGAAATCATTATTAAAAAAAATCTACCTCAAATTTTACCTTATGTAATATATTTCATCTTCAATCTGTTCACATTCTACCTAATGAAGAACATAATATGTTCCCAACTAATGTTTGTTTCTCAGTTGATGATTTTACAAAATGAATGAGACATTATTTGAAACGCACAATACGTACATGTTCCAATTCCAAGTAAACTCAGTTGGATACTTCACATCTTTCACTCCCAAAAATATTAATATCTCCAAATCAAGATGTACCAGATTTGTTTTTATTTGAGTTTTAGTTAAACATTTTGTTGTTTTTAACGTAAGGTAAAAATCGTTTCTCTTGCAACTAAAACAAAGGTATCCGATTCTTCATTTGCCTTAAAGCCGGATATCCCGTTGCTTCAAATAACTTATATTTGTTGCAACCTTTGTTTATTTTCTTTTGTTTTAAAAATACCTGACACAAAAATGATATTGCTTAGAATGCTTTGCAATAACACACGACTGAGTTTAAATAATACATCAATATTGAAGATACAGCAACAACAATTAAAGTAATCTCACTGTGATAAACAAAGAAAATGTATAGATCTAATATGGTTGTAAGAGGACCTGCTAAGCAAACATAGACAATTAAGAAAGAAGAAAATGTCTTTCAAATAACAGAGGAGCATGTATGAAGATTATATATGTGATGTTAAGAATATTTGAAACTTAGATTATATTATATGATACAGATACCTAGTCAGCGCAATGAATGTATGCCAACTAAAACTACGAGGAAACAGACGAATTTCTAGTATACGTACCCCTACCGATACGCACACCTACATAAAACGTAGACCAACCGATCTACACTAGAGTCTACAATCTGAATCTACCCGTTTGCATTCTGTTTCCGGTTGGCTCTCTGATTGGTTGAGATCTCGTAGTATTAAGTCAAATGAGCTGTGAATTTTTATATTAAATGCGAAAAATTAAAAGAATATTATATATTTAATTTATAATAATTTATAATTCAATTTATAAAGCAACTCGCTCACGCGAGTCGCTATTATTATTATACAAAAACTTAAACCTAACCTAAGAATGCAGAAAAGAAACTCAGGGGCTAGACGCTACTCCGATCTACCGCCTCACACACACATGTAAAAAAAACTTGGCATACATTTGAATTCGAAATTTGTACTAGACGCGGCTTCTGTACATTATAATTCTAATGATTTGAAAATACAGAAGTATGCAGTGCTCCGCTTTGCCCGAAATTGATATGGCGTGATGACATATTTTATTTTGTAAATATTCGTTCATTGTTTTCATTTCGACATGTGGCTCTGAATTATAATATCTAAAAGGGCTGTTATTCATATCAGAAACGAGAAGGTGATTACTTAATGGATTATCGCAATCTTTTAATTTACCGATATCAATATATTGAAATGTTTACCGAAAACACTTATAACTGAAGCTAGGCGCACAGGCCCAAAGTTTTACGTTTTCTGGTACTATGCGTTTATTATTTAATTTGATAATATAATGATAATATCATTGCGTCAATAACACCACTTATATTCCATCACAAATAACTGATAATTCTGTAAGCCTCAGTGTAAAAATTATCATGATATGGTTGATCAAATATTGTTTTTGCATGCCAAATATTTTGTGTTATAGTCTGGATATCTGTTGATGTATGAAAGTTAACTTTGATAGCTTTTGCTTTGCTTACGAACCATCAAAACCATTTGGTTTTTAAACTAAAATCATTTATTGTTATCGAAAAATTGTTTATAAACTGTTTATAAAATAATGAAAAAAGTGCAATTTTAGGAGCAAATGTCAATTCTTTGATAATTACTCGACTGTCTCTACACTTTATATCTCTATTATCAGCTTTGTATACTTTTCCAATGTAGATATAAATCGCATATTATATATCTACATTGGATTTCCCCAACATCAATAGAAACCGTGTCTTCAAAACTGATAGAGTGACTGAACGGTTGTGTATAATATATTGAATTGCCGATGTTTCCTTTCATTGACGTAAAACATTCATAATTCCATAAACCTTTGAACGATATAATGTAAAACTTGGTAACAAAGCAACGGTATTATTTTGCAAAATAACTTTACCTTGGAGAAATCGTGCTTGGAAGTTCAAGGAATTGTGTCTAGGATGTTTGATTTTGTGTTATTTGTTTAAACATCGTTTGCTACAGTATTGAGGTGCAAACAAGCCGCACGAGACTTAAGTCTGCACAGATCAAAATCACGAATGCCATGTAAACACCTGTGTCTCCAACCTCAAGCGATAGTTGATGTTACTACGTACCTACCTATCGATATAGTGTGCCTCTGGTTTTTTCCGTCTTTTGCCTTCCTATAACATCTTCCAAACTGCTGAATATGAGCATGTTCCATTTGCTTCTACTCGTTCCTATCTTATTCCATCCGCATCCAGGTTCTACCAACCAACTGGACACATACTATATTTTAATGAGTCTTCTAACTCTCATCTTGTCTGCCCATTTCCTATATTGGAGAATATATTATTCTGAATACCCATTTGGTGTCGTCACATCAGGTCTTAAAAAATGTTGAATATTTCTATGGATTCATAGACACCTTATTTGGTACGTTGTTTAAATTTTCTGTAATTTTACGTTATATCTATAATAAAAAGTAAACTACTTTTTACTTTTAATTATAGATATAACGTATAATGGAATTCTACAAAATAAAAACTTCGTCGATCATTCTGTAATTTTGACAAATGGATTAGTTAATAAATTTACATGTGTCAAGTCAAAATAATGTAAGCGTTTCATTTTTATACTTTGAAGCACCTAATATATTTTTGATTTCTTGAAGAATCGTGTAATAAAATTAGAGATTAAGACATTTTATCTGTAGACTGAAGACCATATCGTATACCTACACCTTTATATTTCGTGGGAAGGTTGCAGCGAAGTCCATCCGGTTCTTAAGACTATTGTCTGATTTTATTGCAATAATAAATCTATAATCTGTTTCTTTATTGCCAAGACTTTTGTAGAAGCCATCAGAGAACAGACAATAAATTGTGTTTTTTTCTAATAAATTTGTAATAATAATTCTCTACAAATAGCGATATAATGAATGTTTTGTAACATAAATATAGCAATTTATGACACAGTATTTTGTTATTGACATTTTTATTCCAATCCATCGTTTTAATGCGATGGGTCACAAAAACTTGGGTCATAAAAATCATCAATCAAAAATGAAGCAATGTATATTGTAGTTATAACAACAATGATGGCAACTTCTTTTTCAATGTGTATGTTCTTACAGAAACATCACAAAATTATATCAATAGTATACCTACACTTAAATGAACAAAATGATAGACAAAAGATACAATGAACTTCACGAGGTCCAGTGTTCATCAGTAGTCCCATAATGATAATTCGTATTTTTGGGTATAATCATTATACATAAATTGAGTTTGTTGTTAACTTAAGCTAACCCCAATATGTTTTGATTGTGAAAAAAAAAATTTTTTTTTTGTTATATAATATTATTCATTTATACTACAATGCATGCATTCCTCTTTATTTATTTCTACAAATCTATTCAATCAATTGACCTTTTTATTTAGTATGATACTTTTGTGAATAGGTACCCCAAATGTCGTTTCATTAACGCGTTGTTTCGAGTCAATCAAATGTTACCCAAGAATGGAGACTATATAGACATTTCTATATGAGCGGAATTCCCCAGGGTCGAAGGAAATGACCGAGACGCGAGTCTTGGAAACAAAGAGTGGGACTAAATAATTTCCTCTCGCAATTAAGAGCTGGGTGTTGTTATGTTTGTTTTATAACGCACAGGCACCGTTCACAGCTGATTTGCTCCGTGCTCCCAAACTACATTCACACACTGCATGTTTTGTTTTTCGAGTTAATATTATTTCTCGTCCTGTTGATGCAGACTTGTATAATGGGGTATATTTTTGTAATTTATAATCTGGAGCGCGCTTCGTTTCGTCGAAGCACCGCTTGTAATATCGAACTTTCTTTTATTATCTGGCTTTTTTTATTTCATGATAAAATAAGCCCCCTTGAAAAACATGTAGTAATATTTTTTTTACTCAACACTATTTTGGAATAGTTTGATTTTACTATTTTTAAGCGTTTTTTACATAAATTTCATAACGAGCGTTATATAAAGAGCAAGCTATGAGTTTTATCTAGATAAACGCTCTGTAGATTTTGCGTTAAAATATAGTTTGCTGAAAGGACACAACAAATCCGTATAACTAGAACCGGCACTTCCCTAAACTTTATGACAGTTTATTGTAAAACTTCTTTTGGTCAACGAAATAATGATTATGAGACTCCACTCATGTTCAATATTCTTCCCCACTACATTAAATTATGCAATTCCACAATAAAATCCAAAAACATTATCAAGGTATTTGTATTGACTGAGGATTGCAATCATATTTTTTCATCCTTAACCTTCTTAAATTGAACTTTTTTTTCAGTTGTTGTTTTTGAATTTCATCTGCAATAGTCATGGTTACCCTATATATATATTTTTTGTTATTGTATTTTTCACTTTAATCATAATTTATTGTTACGAGTAATTTATAAGTTCCCAACTGGCGACTCTCACTCTAGTAACATATTTATTTAACCTCGAAACAGGTTAAATAATCGTAGTGAGGTTGAATATCATTATATTATATAAATTTTGTTCTGTAAAGTGAGAGATTCTATAAATAAACAAAAATAAATAAAATTACATAATGTAATTTAGTTAAAGTTATCTGGATTGATTTACGGAAAGTATAAGGATGCAATGAATTATTGAAAAAATATACAGTACTTTTTTTTAAGTCTGTAATTGTGAAGTAGTTGTCATTTTGACTCATTTCTTAAACTTTTGTCAGAAAAAGATTTTTTTAGCTGTCCCGATTCAAACCCTACATTTTCCTTTACTCATATTGATAGTCAAATAAAACCAATACTATGAATTGATTTTGTTTCTCATGATACAATTTTACTGCGATCGTAGAAAAAGTACTACATACTCTACATAGATGGGTCGGTGGCAGAGCGGTTAGCGCGCTGGGCTAGTAATCCAGTGGTCGCGAGTTCGAATCCTGCCTCGACCGATTTCGTTCACCTAAGCACAAGCATTTATTTGCTTATTTTAGGGAACGTAGGAAAATGTATATGTACTTGTTTAACAAGGACATATTCATTCAAAAAAAAAAAAAAAAAAAAAAAAAAAAAAAAAAAAAAAAAAAAAAAAAAAAAAAAAAAAAAAAAAAAAAAAAAAAAAAAAAAAAAAAAAAAAAAAAAAAAAAAAAAAAAAAAAATTGGTGTGCATGTCTGTCTAGGTATTGCATACCAAGATAGTATGAATATATGTAATTTTACAGATTAGATAAAAATAAATTGGCTATATATCTCTGAGGCCGTTTGAAAATTTATTAAACAATTTCTTTTGAAGTAAACTTCAATTTAGCAGATAACAGCTAATATTTACTTCTTATCATTTGCTGTGTAAATAATTTGTTTGTTAGCACTTGTGCAAACTGTATTTTGTAAATGTTATATTGCAGTTTTGATAAACAAATATATAGGAATTCGTCAAAGTTCTATCTTTAAAAAATGTGGTTTGAAACTCGTGAAAAGTTTAGTTTCATTCGAATATTTTAAAAGTATAATTGTATTAAATAAATAGCTAACAGAAACTTATCATAGATTTGTCCTTTTTATTTCGATCACAGCAAACTGCTTTGCTGATTCTGTCCACTTTCTGTGGTCTGTTATATAATCTAGTACTTTCAATATGCGCTGCATCTATATAATAAGATTTTTAGTAATAGTTAATAAAACAACAATCGATGGGTTCGGTTCAAAATCTTGTTCAGTCATGTTCTCTTTAATTCTCTGTATATGATATTCACTGCAGTGGCTTCTCTTGACCCCGATGGCGTATCACGCACATAAATAATACGAATGTTTTATATTAACAGCTTTGATTAATGATAGCTGATAGTCTGTGGTTGATGGCTGAGATGGCACCGAACGAAGGTAGGCCAGCAGCAGATAGGATTGTTGAAGAATTATCAGCGACTTCAAAAGGACCGCAACTTTGCGATAACCTTAGAGTACTTGGAGTGAAACGGCGCCTGCAATACTAAATACTTATTTGCTATTTGCGTAATCATCAATTCGTCTTCGCGCGTTGTGGTTTTATTTGATTTAGCGGTTAATTATTGATTAAAATCCACCGACTTTTGAAAATATTCACATAAATAGTTTAGCGTCGTTATCTCTGAAACAAATACAGTTTCTTCTACGATAAATTAGTCTTTTTGTGTTTATCATAATTCACTTAGTTATACCTATGAAGGATATATTGTATACGTCTAGTTTTGATACGACTGTTTCTTCCTCAGGACAGGTTACAGCTGCCTCTATCTTTGCCTCTAAAATGATAGAAGGGTTACGTGAGTCGCATCACAACACTGAAAAATTAGCTATCACCCACGCAGACCGAACAGCAAATACTGACCCGTATTACTCGGAAACGTATTAATCATCTGAGAAAAAAATCGTTCGCTTCGAAACCGGTCGTATAAAATAGCTCATTCGTGGTTTCAACTAATCCATTAAATAAATTTAACGAAAGAACTTGTTTAAAATGTTCCACAAAGTTAACATTTAAAATACTAATTTGCTTCAAAATTAACAATCAAAATTTTAAAGTATTTCTTCCCAGGTTCCCAGATCGAAGTTTTTTGCCTAAGTGTCTCGGCATTATCAGAAAGGTCTGCTCCAGGTGTCAGACTGGAATGCGATGGCCGAGGATAGTGGGCGGTGAGGGCTGAAGTTAAAGCAGGGCAAGGCTCAATATGGTCTGTAGAGCCATTGGATGAAGATGTCTCAGCATTATCAAGGTCTAAAAAAGTCATTCTTTCTATATTCTATTAGACCTTTATAATGTCGAGACATCTCGGTGAAAATGTTCGGTTGTAAAACATCGAATCTAAGGAGAAACCTATTTGTTATGTATTTCAATGGATTTCCACTTCATTAACACAAACCACAGAATTATTAATTTGTTTCTTTGGTCATCGTATTTGGTACATTTTTATTAATTAATATTCTTGACTTCGTGCAGTTTTATTTTTAACGATTAAGTAATAAAATATTATTGTATATTCGCATCCATTAATGTTTTTATGTAACAATGACCCATTTACTTAGTAGCGCTTATCAGACAACAAATGGGGTTCAGTTCCGAGAATAATAGATCGTTTCTATTATCATCATGGTTTATTTTAATAACTATGATGGTGCTTATGCGTGTGTAGGGTGAGGCCGCGTTAGCAGATAGTCTCTAGCACCAATGGAATTATTGAAAAGTGTTTTCGAAAGTTTGCCTATTCGAGATGTGGCTTTACAGAAGGTTAATGCGCATCTCACGGGTCGACAGTCTCCAATGAAAGATAATTAAATTATGATGGAGAAAGAGTGGTAGTTGCTGACCACTGTCAAGAAACGCAAAGCCGCATAATTTGGCCACACATTTTGTGGTGATAATGATGCTCTTCTACAACTTCACAACTTATAGTGGAGGGAACGATAGAGGGATGACGGGGTATGGGGCCTAAAAGAATATCGTGGCTTAAAAATCTCACTGGTTCTAGATTACGGTTGGTGCAAGATGGTACGATGGTCACCAACACAAGAAGAAGATTTATTTTATATATTATTTCAAAGCTAAATCATATTGAATAATTGATAGTTTTTGTTAGGCCGCAGTACTCATGAATATTGCTAGACTATCGACTATTCATACTTGTGGTTATTTTCATGAAAGCTTCCTAGCTCTTAGGTAGGTATAGATATTGAAAACTATCACATGGTAAATGCATACCTAGTTTCCTAATTCTTGGCCGATTTCTGCCACCTTATCGTCTTCTTGGAAAAAAATTTCATCTCGTCAGTCTGGAGTTAGTTACACTATATATAAACTGTCAACATTTTGCTTTGACTCAATTTGAAAAATTCAGAAGAAAGAAACAAAAAAGCATTAAATATGTTTTAGTAGTACTTGCTTAATGAAACAGGATTACTGGTTTTGCTTATCACTTAACGTCATATGATTAATGATTAGGTATATATTTTATTATTCATCCTTATAAAAAAAAAAACAAAATAAAACGTAACGTTTAAAGATATCGAAGTAATAATTATTATATCCACGTCTGTGGCGTTCATTGGTTCAATACAAAGAACATTTGACCTGAGTAAGCTGTAAATATGTAGCAAGCTCAATCCTGCTCAGTTCCATATACCCGAGCCCCTTTGTCCTCCTATTATGGTAAGACCGCTCTTAATCTGGCGCCTGCTTCCAATCCATATTCTACATAGGTACTACTAAACTAAACAACCATAAATTACCTTCAACAAAGAAATAAATGTGCATATTACCCGTACACTTACTCTTGTAAAACTTCACTCGAACATGTTTTAGATTCGAGTCACATGTATATTGTTTATATGTGTAATTATACGTGATGCTATTTTAAACTAGCCAACTTTACCAGGTAACGACGGGTCCATGTTTGCCATGTATGGTCCAGTATAAAAAGAGCTGACTAAAAAATACACTGCCAGAGAATTAACACCAACTTGTAGTAATAAATGCACCTTTATTTGTCAAAGAATTACCAGTTCATTGGAAAATTGTTGGTTATTTTGTTACAGAGATTAGCTAAATAAAATGTGGCAACAAACGCACCGACCTTACATCAAATACGAATAATTCACAATAATTATTTTTATATAAAAATATTAACTTTTATGAATTATAATATAAATACGACGTAAAATAATTAAAACAATGATTTTGTAGAATTGAAAGCTTTATATAACTAGCCCTTGGGAAATGGATTGAACCTATCAATAATAAAACCTTTCTACCATTCTATCTTGATGCTGGGGTACATCAAGGATCGGTCTTAGGGCCACTTCTTTTTGTAATGCACATGAAAGAAATAGGTAATATAACTAAACATTTTGGATTTTGGGCATATATTTTTGCTGATGATAAGCAAATATATTTCTATACAAAACCTATAAATGTATTAAAAGTTCGAGTTTTTTGTCTATATAAGCAATTAGTGAATGGATGTCCTACTAAAACAGAAGTTTTCTTTATTTTATATTTATAATATATCTACATACAATAGCGTTCAATCAAGAGTTGTCGATCGACAAGCTAAGCTTAGTTAAATCGGCAAGTACAGCTTATGTGATCGACCTCTAGGGCATATAAATATCTGAGGACACAGCTAAGATTGCTTTAAATTATGCGGTACATAATATTATGTTATCTTGTGTGTATTGACTTCAAAATAAGACATGTTTAAACAAGTTTAACATAAACCAGGGAATTACCACGTGGGAGTATCGGTATTTTAAATACTTTAATAATGATTATGTATGGTGTGCTTGTGATTCAAAATTTGATTCATCTATGAATAATATTATTTTTATAATTTGATATTCTGAGTGAGTAACAATATAAGAAAATACGTAAATGTTAGTGAAACCTACGCCATTAATTGATTTTCAATGATACATATTTTGATAGATTTCCGGATTAAATATAAATTATTGTGCAATTAGGATACAAATAATAGGCGTGATGACAGTAAGAAAAAATCATTGAAATTATGATTTTATAAAATAAAATATGTTATAAAGATTTGAAAAAATATATTTATTTTCATTTTAAAAGAGCGAATAATATTAATATTATTAAAATAAAAATACAAAATATGTTTGTCCGCCATTTTATGTGAAACACCAATCAGAGCGCATGACGTCACCATATTGTTACTGTCAATTGTGTTTGTTACTGTCAACTGTAGTGTTGTTCGAAATGGCTATTTTTTTCATAACAAGCTATATGGAATATGCTGCTTATTTTTAACATGCTATTTTTATTTATTGATTTATTTGGTTTATTTGGGACGATAAACCAAATAATATCGCTATCCGCTCTATTGAATCGTTGACGCATCTGTTATAACACGCACCGAGTATTGTAACGTGGTGGAGAATATTTAACGTTTCAGAAATAAATAACTTGGTGGCTTTCATTGCTTGATTATAAAATAAAATGATGTTATTATATTGTTTGTGGGAGTTGTACAGTGTTACATGAGGTTGAAATGGAAATACACAATGTATTATGATGAATCTAATATACATATGGGATAATTGTTATGATTCATATACATATTATGATTAATATATTAAAAAAAAAATAGAATGTTATGTAATAGGTGTGATGACTGTAAGAAAAAATCATTGAAATTATGATTTTAAAAAATAAAATAGGTTATAAAGATTTAAAAAATGTACTTATTTTCATTTTAAAGGAGTGAATAATAATATTATAAATATAAAAATACAAAATGTTATAAAATGGCGAAAAAACAATCAGAGCCCACGACGTCATAGTATGGTCGCGTCAATTCTTCTGATAGTCTTCAATACAATATACGCATTAATTGTCGGTCTGGACAATGTTTATTTTGGTGTTTTTGATATATTAATATTATAATTAGGTACTTAAAACTAAAACAAAACAATAAAATAGCAATGGAACAAGGATTCATCAAAGCAAATAGTTTCAATTTACCTAGATACTCGCCTACCTATCGGGGGATACTATGGGCCGGTATTACAGTGTCAGTTTAAGAGCTAAACTCAAGTTTCACAAAAGTATAGCGTATTACAGTGTCCGTTTAGGCCTAATCTTCCCTCAAATATGTCACTAAAACGACAAATATTTAACTCAACGTTTCTGGCAGATTAAGTACTTAACTGTGAGTCAACTGTCATTTGCTAGGCAACTCGTGTAGTTTCAGTTTCTATCACTAGAGGCGTTAGGCAACGTGTGTAGTTTCAGTGTTGTATTACTAAAGGCGTTAGTTGTATCGACGGTGGCGCCACACAACAAAACAAAGTGACAGCCGTATTGAACATGGGCATTTAAAAGCATTATTTTGGTGAAAAAAATTAAATTTACCATGTTGGATAATAAAACAATGGTATTTAAAGTCGTAGCGTCCCGTTTTGTATTTCGTATTATATGAGGTTATTTAAATTTGACAGATAATAACCACAGAAAAAGTGAAATATGTCTATAATTGAAGATTTAGTAACTGACATGTTATATTGCACTGTAATACGGAAATGGATTCAATCTCCCCTTAACATTAATCTTGAGTTTAACAAACTCAATGAGTTGAGGGCCGACTGTAATATCGGGCCTAAGTTTATTGTATTTTGTATGTAACTTAGTTCTTATTGAATAAATAAATAAATAATGAACGCTCGCAACGTATGGTAAACTAATTTAGTTTTAGTATTCTACAATTTTGTCACGCGATGGTGAGCTGACGAACGTTCGACATGTTATGATGCTGGTCACTGCCAAACTAAACTAGCAAGCTATATTTTTTTAATGCAATGAAGCGATTCGCGAAACGACGGCGATTACGCGAAGCATGCGTTTTAAAACATCGTTACAATTTTAGCAGCATACGAATTATTACATAGCGCTCGTTATTTGTATTGTGTTAATAACAAGCTATATTTATCTGCTATCGTTATTTTTAGCAATAGCAGCCATAGTAGTTATTTTTCTGCCTGTCTTAACTACTCTTAACTAGAATGGAACTTTTGATGGTCGGATATTTCTTTGCGTCGAACAAAGACATCAGAATTTCGAAACGTAAAAACTTAATAATAAGTACATATAAGTACTATATTTATCTGTAATTTAAATACAACTTACATCTCGAAAATCGATAAAATATGCTCCTTCTTCTCTCTACATTATGTGTTCATAAGCTAAAAACATACGCGGGAAACGTATGATGGCCTATTTTGACGTTTGGACATTAATGAAGTTCTTTATATGCTTATTGCCTAAATAATGGTAAATATTATATTATTGAGAGCTAAAAGTGGGGGAACAAATACTGTACTTCATTGTAAACGCGTACTTAATAAAATACACTTATGTCTCGCCGTGCGAAATTTAATCACTTCTTTCTCTTTTTTTTCGCGTGGGACGAAAACATATACCTCAGTAGGTGTTTTTTTCGTCGTGTTTGTACATTTAGGGACCGCACAACACTTATGCACTTTTGAATTGATTATAAATACACAAATCGTCCTAGAATACATATATTACATATAGTAGTGATATGCAGTTTACAATATCGTGACGTCACCGTCAGGGTCGGCAGCCGCCATGATACTACAAGCGTTTTTTGGCGTAAATGTCAAATTTGATTTTAAAATGGCGATTTTTGCTACTAAACCTTTATTTTATGTAGAAATGTATATATATTTGAAAACAGTGAATGCGTAAAAACATCGTGAGATAGTTTTTCAAAATTAGTCATCATGCCTATTATAATTACAAGGATTTGGCGATATAAAAATTGATTATATTATTAAGTGATGGAAAGATACCTAGTGATGTCGATAATTTGATAATATATAAATGTACCTACAGTTTTTGACTTTATGAATTTTTTTACACATTTATTTCAATCAAAATAATTTCATGAACGTGATTCTTTAACAAAAGATATACGTATCATTTGATAGAAACAATTACAAAAACAAGTCATTAACGATATGAACGACAACACTTGTTTAAATAAAAATAAATTATAATGTTGTAATTTAAAGAATGCAACTGATGCAAAATATTTGTTTTTCTTTGTTCATTTTTCTAGTCAGTTTCATGAAAGTAAACAAAAGAAAGTCTATAAATAATATTTCCTTTAAAATAATGTCTCCCTAAGGTGATGCATTTCTTTAAATGCAGCATATTTCTAAAAACCTTTATTCAAAAATAAAAGGGAAGTTAGAAATTTATGGAATTATGTGATAGGGGATAGTTACACCTAAAAAATATTAGTTCAAAATAAAATACTCAAAACAAAAAAAATGTTACAGAGTAAGAAATATACAAACGGAAACTAAACTTGACTGACATTGAACGGAGATCGTATTTGACTTACACTCTTTTTAAATAATACAATCATAAAATACAGTTAAATACATTTTTTTATATCTACTTTAAAATAATTTGATCTCTTGTTCTTATAAGTTTATTGGTAATATTTTGTTAAAATATTGCTATGATTTAATGTGTTTTATATAATATTGTGGCTGATTGTTAGAAAATTGCCTTCAAAACGATCCATTGTTGTATACAAAAATTATCAATTTATACAATAAAGACTACGAAAAAACATAGTTTTTAAACGAAGGTAAGTACTTTATAGTACAGATAGGAAAAATAATCGTTAACAGTGACTTGCATACATTTAAAAGGATTAATTGCATGGGTGCAAAATTTAATAGCTCTTAACATGAAACAATGGTTTAACCTTCATGTTTAATAATAATTTACAATGATCTGTATTTGATAAAACTTCTATAATGATAATTACCAAACACATCCTGACTTCCTTGTGTAATTTTATAATTTTGTGCATATATTTGTATTTTTTTTGCAAATCGTAAACTATAACAATAGTTTATTGTATTGTAAAAAAAAAACAAAAGGATCGGCACCATTAAATAATTGCCCTGTATGTCTATACTGGGTATATATTCGTTTTTTTTAATGATTACAGATAAGAATTGCTCACTTATATCAATTGATATAATGAAGTGTACTGCTGTATGGTAGCTAAACGTGGACTATAAGCCGGGGAGAATCTGGACATCTAGCTGCCTACGAAAAGTGGTGCTACAGCTTCATGTCCAGGATTCATCGGTTAGACCACATTCCAAACGACATGGTACTGAGTAGAATCGAAGAAACAACGATCCAAATGGATAGGCCATAACATCAGGCATATGGGTCTGCTTGTTACTATCGCCGAGGAAATGACGGATGACAGAAACTATAGAAGTCGCCCTAGAGACTGTAATATGGACCAGGTAATTAGTGATATGCGCTGCAGCAGCTACAGAGATGTGAAGATGCTGGCGGACAACAAAGATATATGTATGGAGAGATTGAGTGCTTGGTGCAAACCAATCCTAACATTGTTATCATGATATCAATTATTGGACTCAGTTATTTTGAGATAAGCAAATCTCGTTGTTCACAATGCAATGACTCTTTCGACCATGATGTATGCTGGTGAGACATGGAATTAATAGACAAAAAAGAAGTTGTAATTTTGATTTTATTACAAAAAAGAAGACATGTAATAAGCACCTAAAATGAAATGAAACAATAAACGATCGGATGAAAATCGAAGATTTGACGATAGTATAAAATTAAAAGAGATCTATACAGTTTCACGTAATTAATATTGGTACGACCATATAAATGAAGCTCTGAAAGATACTGAAAAATAACAAAAAAACAGTTTTTATATTAAAAATATTTGAAAATGGCACCCCGCGCTGTTTAAGCGTCCAACATGACAGCGTTGGTCATTCGATCCTGTAACATGGCCCTGAGTTCAGTTTCCAAGGTTTTTATTTCCGTTGAATGTTTCAAGAACGATTTATAGTTTAATGTTACAAAACAGTCTATTTAGGTAAAGTAGATATACATATTTTTCAATTACTCTTTATTTATTTTTGTTTACAGAATCTAATTCAAATAAAAATTTATTCCACACACATACCAATGATCTATAGACATGACATAAGCAAAATTTCTTGATACACACCGCGTGACAATGCCATCAACTTTTGGTAGCAATTAATAAAACGCATTTGAATATTTTTGGTTTGAAACAGTCTACCTATGTATCTACATGTGGCTCAACAACCCAGGTCGGGTCTTAACCTCCTGCAGAGCCCGTCTCCATGACTGTCAGTCTTGTGATGCATTACGCCAGTTATGGATGTTGATTATGTTTGTATCCTTCATTACTCCATTCAATTCTTCTTCGTCCCCTCGGTGCACCATTCATAATTATGTCTTGGAACGTCCCCTTTGCTCATTCTCTGGATCTGTCCGACCCATGTGAGTCTTCCGATTTTTTATTCGTCCAAGATGTACACATAACAGAGTTCCTGGTTGTATCTGGATCCTTCTCAGTACCTTACTCTCAAAAGTTTCTAGGGATCTTTCATCAGTTTTAGTGAAATAGTAGGTAGGTACTAAACGCGAATATCAAAAATACAATGTTGCTAATAAAGGGATTTATAAAGATTCAAAAAAATAAATACTTTTACTGATATATAAATCTGTTATTAATATTCGATTTATATCTAAACATTGAATGTGTTTTGGATACACCGGTTCCATCTCACATTGTGTACTAATCCCCTGGCCTAAGTCGTAGCTTTCTGTAGGTATATTCTTATCTCTGTGATTCCACATTTTTTCACATCTTTTTGGTTTTATTTAGTCCAGTACATACTCTTTTTTTTATGCACAGCAAAATTCTCAAAGGAGAGTTTAGTGAGTTTAGGCAATCTTTTCTTACGAAACTAAGCGACCTTAAGCGTTTAAAAAAATTTAGAACAATAGTAAGTACCTAAGAAGATAAAGAAAATACTACAATTTAATATGCAGATCGTAGAAATTAGAAAAAATAAGGGCGTGTAACCATACAAGAAATATATTTCGAGAATTATTTGATAAACATATTATTTAAATAGTTGAATAGACTGAGGCGATGCGACGTAACATCATCTTATTCTTTGTTAAATTTCTAACGTTTAATTTATTTTAAGCTGTCAAATTTAAAAAAATATTATTTATTTCCAGGTGGTGGGTGAAATAGTAATGAAATTAATTTACGTGTTCAATGAATTGATAAAAATAAAATAATTTATTATAGACAATTAATCAAATTATATAAGTTGTCATATTCAAATTATAAATTTGAACATTATGACGGATGACGTTTGACACATTCATAGGTACCTATATTTCAACAAAAAACAATTGTGCAACTTTATAAAAGATTCTTCTGTATTAAATCCTTTTTTTTAAATTTGTTTGGTCATAATAGTACAATCAGGAATTCTAAGGCAGTCTTGTACACAGTCAATCTGGATCGCGAACCGTGATCAAAACAAATGATCACGAACCAGATTAATGCGGAACGGCAGCGGCAGCCTGTTAATCAACCAATCAATCGATTACCTACACAGTCAATCTGGATCGCAATTATTGATTTTTGATCACGGATCGTGATCCAGATTTACTGTGTACGGGCTGTTGAGATACCTCATCATGTAAACTACAGTACATTATAACAGGTATTATAGTAACTTTATTTTGTCAATATTGAGTTTTTATTTGTTCGATAAATGAAAAGTGTTTTTGAATTTTACCGTACTTTTATGTTCTGCATAGAAAAAATATTATATTCCTTACTCTATGGTTTTAATATTATTTTTACAGGAATGACTATATTTTGTATCTCTTCTAGTGTTAGCGAGTTTATTATAGGAGCGATGATTCCAAACCGTCTCTGTCCTAACTCCTAACAAGGTTTTCATTATAGGCACAGAAAAGTTTTGATCATTGGCTTGCCTATTAGTGAAACTCTTTTGTTGGTTTTTATACAGTTATATTTTTTTGGAAATGGATTAATGCAGTATTCAGCAATACACAGAATTCGGAAGATCGTTCCACAGCCGGGATGCTGTGTTTTTATAAAAGATTTTGAGAAGCGACTGGTTCAGTGGTTCGTGTATATAAGGTTTGCTGTGAACGGGTTTGAGTAAAACGAGTGACTCTATTGTGAATGGGTGGAAGAGGGACCAGGGATGCAAGTTCTTCTGAGCATCTCCCGTTATAGATACTAATCTATAGAATATACTTAAAATACCGACCTTGCGTCTGTCGTCTAGTTATCACAATCCACCAGTCAATGATGGGTCGTCAATCAGACGTATCTACAGCACACCTTTGTACAGCATCGAGGGTATTCAGTACTGTGCCATGGCTATGTTAATATGTAAATGTTTTTTTAAACGTTAATAAATCAATAAATTTTATATGATATATCCTAAACAAGTCATCTGAAATATGTTGTTTTGTTGAAAATTCTTAAGATTCATTTTTGGACTTTATCGAGCAGACTCGTGTATGTTTTAACACATCCACCCCATACAAAAATTTACTAATTATGTATGTTTTAGAAAACGAGTGGGTTGTGGCCAACGCTAAACTCCTCACTAACAAGTCATTTTATAAAGTATTCAAATTTTGTATGGACAATTTTCAGCATTTTAGAGTTTGTTAAATTATTTTTTATTTAAATATTTTATTATGAAAACTTTATAACTCTAATTATAAGAATTGAATGAGTACTTTAGTCTACAATCGATAAAGTAAAAATGAACACGCCGTACATAGCACACTGCACATAGCACACACACAGATACATTGTGATGAAACTTTCAGAATACAATCTCAGCATGATACTAGTTGATAATCTGCAATAAAAAAATACCCTTAAAAATCGCGAAATCATAATCCCTTGGGTTAGTGAGGAGTAAAAAAGTATGTGGGAATTTCCTATAGGCACAAGTATTTATCGTATACGAGCCATTTTAAAAATTGAGATAGGAATATAATGGATTTAATAACATTTTAATTGTTTATATCCGGGAGGTAAATAAATAGTGTGTTGGTACGTGAGTGAGGAAATATCAATTATATTATATTTTTAGTTACATTGTTTTGATAGTAACACTTAAAATATTTAGGGACACGTTTTTATTATCTAATTATATTTTTCAGTCGATTGTTATTCTGCTTTGTTATAAAGTATACTTGCTAATTAAAACACATTTAAAATGCCTGTTATTTTTGAGATTGATTATGAAATTGAATACTTTAAAATGGCGTGGATCACTTTCAATGTACGTATTTTATTATTTCATGTTGTCCGGTAATACTTCTCGGGAATCTAACAGTTAAAATGGAGTTAATATGTTATTAGATTGTTAAGAGTTGAAATAGAGTGGACCACATTCAATGTACGCACTTTTATTATTTCATATTGTCCGGTAATACTTCTCGGGAATCTAACACTTAAAATGGAGTTAATATGTTATTATAATGTTAAGAGTTGAAATCGAGTGGACCACATTCAATGTACGCACTTTTATTATTTCATATTTTCCGGTAATACTTATCAGCAAAATAACAGTTAAAATGTTATTAGATTGGCTTATTATATAAGGCATATGCATCCTAAACCGTAGGTCACGGGTTCAATTTCCGGTGGAGTCACAGATTATACCTACACTTATAAGTCACTTATCAGTCTTGATTCGTAAGGAGATCGACATTTTTAGTCTTCGTAAAGTTGTAATATGAGCATGTTGGCTGCCTTTGATGCAATTAATGGAAATATGAACGAGCGCAAACATTTTAACATGGTTATTAAATTTAATTTGTAATTTCATTATTGTGCGTGTTTATTATTTATAATTATAGTATTTTTTGTATGTTATTTGTAACTATAATTAAATCATACTTAATGTTTATTTATTTATGTTTAACATTTTGTACACATCACAAAAAACGCACAATGGCGGGCTTTTTACCATATGACAATAAGGCCGCCTTGAAGATTTGATTTGTAATTTCAGAATATTTCGTATATTTTTTAACTATAGTATTGAACGTAGGTACCTATGTATATGGTATATAGAAAAAATATATCATATATACTTTTATAAAAAAGCAGTGTGTATAGTTGTCGCCAAATAACTTGAACTTTTAGCCGAGAAGGGGGGAGATTTGCACGTAAACCAACGAAGAAAAAATACACAAATTTGCGCTCTGCGCAACCGGTTCTCGTTCAAGATGTGGCGAAAATTATATCTTTTTTTAAAAATTACAGTAATTTATGTGAATGTTACAGAGCTTGAACCCAGAGCATTTTACTTGTATGTTATTTGAAGTAATATTTTTTGTAAAGAATATGTCCTTGTTAAACAAATACATATACATCTTCCTACGTTCCCTAAAATCAGCATAAATTCTTGTGCTATAGGTGAATGAAATCGGTCCAGGTAGGATTCGAACTCGCGACCACTGGATTACTAGCCCAGCGCGCTAACCGCTCTGCCATCGACCCATTTAAAATAATATTACAAAAATATTTATTTAAAATTACCTATATTTTGCTTGTTTGTATATTATTTGTAATCATAGTAATTTATGTTATTCATTTTCACATTAAAATGTAGGTACTTACTTATATTTTGAGTGATTGCTTGAATCTTTATTAACCTGTAGTCAGAATAATATGCATTAACAGAATTATCATATTGATTAATAATACATGTCACTGTTTCCAAAAGCAAACTATTGTATATTCTTATGGCAGTGTAGTGTAGGCAGCCAACAGTCCATTATTCTTCTTGTGATGGATTCCTTTTTGACTGTAATGTCTATGAGGTATCATCATTTATTATTTCTTCGAAATACCCATTCACCACAGATGCGTCACTTCCATTCTTCTTTATGAATGAACTACATCCAACACTAATACAAAATATTGGATCTTAGGTACATGTTGATATGATCATATGGTACCTACTTGCTAATGTGTGGTTATGATCGTACATATTATGAGCCATATTCGTTTATTTGTATTTTTGTTCGTCGTGATGAAATGTATATGTGTCTATGTTTTTTTTTTAACATGTCCACGTAGGGGACGCCAGCTATTAGGATTTGGTTTCATTTTACTCTTCCGTTGGAAGGGGTTTGCAATCTAGAAAAGAGTTTATTAATTCGGATTCTAAAAAGACCCGGGTTGTACGAAGGCGGAAACACAGAATACGGAAGATCGTTCCACAGTCGGGCTGCTGTATTAATAAAGGAGTTCGAGAAGGGACTTGTTCGTATATGTTGAAGGTCCACTGTGAATGGGTGCTGCGATTGAGTGAAGCGAGTGACTCTGTTGTGAGTGGGTGGAGGAGGGACCAAAGATGCAAGTTCTTCTGAGCAATTCCCGTGGTAGTATCTATAGAATAAACTTTAAATACCGACTCTGCGTCATGTGTTCTAGTGATTGCAATCCATCAGTCAGTGATGGATCATCAATCAGACGTATAGCACGCCTTTGGACAGCGTCGAGGGTATTCAGTAGGTATTGGGGGGCGCCACTCCAGAGGTGACTGCCATATTCAATAATTGGACGTATTTGCGCTTTGTAGAGTATACAGATCTGGGTCTTAGTAAAATATCTACGCGCTCTATATAGTACGCTCAATTTTTTGGAGGCGAGTTTCACCTTAGCTTCGATGGAGCCCTTGTAGTGTAACTGGTTCGTTATAGATACTCCAAGCAGGTCAATAGAGCTGCTGTTAGGTAGGGTGCTTCCGTTGAAAATGTATATTGAATACTTACTAATATTATGCTCTATGTTATTGATAATTTAATTTCACACAAACTATATTGATTTAAATAGGTCTATTGATATGTACGATTAAAAAAACTCGTCTTTTTTACGTAGTCTCAAACGTGTTTATTATTATAATTATTTTACGATTGCATAGTATGATGGTTGTCATTATAAAATCACTTATTTTAGAATAAGTATTTTTAGCTAGATATGTATGTGGTGTATAATAATAAAGAAGATCAAGTTTTACTATGGCAAAACGCGATCTTCCTTTACTATGTCAAAGAAACTGAACAACGGAGGAATTTTCAAGTTCTTTAGTTCTTATATCCACACTGGGGAGGTGTCGGTAGAAATTACTTCTTTGGCTTGGTTGCCGTATACTCCTGAACATAATATTATGTAGGCCTTCTCCATTCCTCTCCACTTCAACATTAGTGTAGGAATTTATGTACATAGTTAATATTTATTATCATTATTATTCATTGAATCAAATTCAAAACTCTCAACTATTGCTTGCATAGTTTAAAAAAATTTATACAAAATGCGTCACCGATATACTTATCTATATTATGCCAAAAAAGAACAGCGAAACAAGACAATACAAACACTATTATTATTATGTGTCATAGCGCGAAATCGTTGATAAGATAATTTCAGGTGTAATATGTTTCTAAGTCTATGTTACCTGCAAATCTACATACATTAATTATGAGTGGTTTCTGTGAATCATCGCCCGTGAATCAGCATGGCATCGCCTCTAACGTAACCGGCCCGGTACGTTTTCTTCTTCGTTTTTGAGTTCAGCGAGCCTCTTCGCCAAAACCGGATGAGTCACGCCAGCTATTATTCCAACGGACTCTGCATACAAATCAGATGGTATTATTTCCAAATACGGTGGCGTTCCTCTAGACACAATGGCCAGGATATACGACACCGATTGACAGAGTTTAATGGCATTGAAGTCTATCGATGATGTACGGTGTAGATCGGGCCTAGTTGCGGGTTTTTCCACCTTCCATTCTGCGATGGATTACGTTACACATTAGTATTCACAGCTAACATTCTATTGTGAACCATAGCCCATTTTCTTGACAGTTGAATTGTACTGAAAAGTGTATTTTTTTAAGTACTTACCATCAAATTACCAATTATTAGTGTAGTATTATAACACACACATCCATCTGCGATTATTATTCAAATTGTTGTAAGGCTAATTTTGAAAAACAACGAATTTAAAGAAAGCACTAATTCAACTAAAATAAGGTATACCTGTAGCATTTTTAATTTCTTGTTTTTCTTTATCTAAATTATGTTGACACGAAAATATTAAGTTGATTGGTAGAAAATATAGATCGAAATGAATTCCTATAGGTAAATAATTCCATTATTGATGTTCGATTTCATGACCAAGTTATTTTACATCCATTGACACAATTCTGATCTGTTGATCAAATTCCTTTGTGTACAGTTTAGGAACAATGACTTGTGGTATCAGAAAGTTATCTTTGATGTTATTTGTAAACTGCTGTAAATATTTAGGTTAAAACGTATATCTATCTACCTGACATTCTGGTTTCAATTTCAGGAATTCGCTGATAACACATTATTTACACTGATTCCGGAAATATCTTGTTCAGTTATGTTTGTTTATTTTTCCACGAAGTAGGTAGTATTGACCACAGTGGAGATAAGTGAACTATTTAAAGAATGAAATGTAATATTACACAAGACGACTTCTTTGGTTTTATCTCTAAATTGTTTTGAGGAATTCCTATGTGCGGTCCATGACTAATGTTCTATTTTAGCGACAAATAGTAATTTTATCTTTTTACTATAAAAAGATTCCATGGTACCTACATTAAAGGTTTCCGTTTTGTTATTTCATTACTTACATTATTATCGGTATTTGTTAAAAATAGGGACACAGTATTCAAATATTTAATATCCCCGTTCAAATTTTTATAAGATTACATTTTAAACTAATATATTGTCGATTTACTTTTAATAGCACGGAATCCATATAATTAAACAGTACCAAGTTTATTATTACTAAGTTCTTATGTTGTTTTTATGCCAAATTAAATTTGTTTACTGAGTATGATTCACGAATTGATAGCAAAAAAATTGTTGTTTTAATAGGTATTCACATGTGTGTCATTACCCATTTTCTTGTAACTCCACGGTATTTTTCAAAAAACAACTTCTTTATTTTTAGATGTTTGATAATTTCTTCAACTATTTATTTTCCTAGTAGCTGCATGTGACCAAGTAGGTACCTTTTATAAAAATCAGTAAATAACTTCAGAAATTTCGGGAAAGAGGGGACAGTTTTCATAGATATCATTCAAGCACAAAAAATACAAGTTGGCGATTTGCGCATTTCACGTAATTTCTGAATTTATTTGCCGATTTCTATATCAAGAAATATAGGATCTATGTACCGAAATGTCTTAAACAATTCCATTTATGTTATTCCTTTTTAAAATGCAGATGCTTCGTTCAAACCGAGTGAAATATTTCAGCACTTTTGCGATTTCTTCGTGTCAATAAGACCCGATTTCCTTAATACATATGTTGGTTGATTACTCATAGATATCTTGTATTGATAATTTGTTATTTATAATAAGCAGTTATATATGAAGCATCTACAAGTTTGATATCAAGAACAGTTAATCATATTATTACTGCCTTGTGTATGTAATTTGTAGTCATCAGATTCTGTATTGACTTTGGAATGTGGAAGGGCAGGTATTGGACTAAATGCTTTCAGCGTTTTAGTTCATAAATACTTGTATTTTATTCATCATAACAAATTGATAATTTCATACTCTACATTTATGTGGGTTATTTAAATATCAGGTTTGTAGTTTTTTTTTTAATACAAAGCGTTATTAATCATATTTTTATAACGTTGGAAAGAATATTTGAATGACTCTTACAGTAAAAATTATATCAAGAAAACTAACTAAAAAATTCAGATTTAATTCAACTTTTTCGAAAAATGTGCAATCATATAGTTTCAGCCTTGGTTATTTTTTTTGTTGTTTAAAAATGAACTATTTACTCCTTTTTCATTGTTCTTGTTGTTAGCTTTGATCTTAGAATATCTATTTCCATCCAGCTATTCTGTATCAGGAAATTCCAACAGAAAGTCAACAAATAATGATCATGTTTCAAATAGTATTACATTTTCTATTTAGGTATTGAATACATTAGAATGTAGTTTTAATTTGTATATCAACTCTACTGATCCATACTATAGTATATTTTTTTAAATTTGAATGTTTACTCATCAATCTCCAAAGGTGTCAATTTGTATCTTTATGTAACCATTTTAAAAATGGTGTACATTCTAATTTTTTTCTGCTACTGTAATAATTATTGAATTACAAAATAAAAACTTGCAATTTCTTAAAAAAATAACTATGACTTTTATTCTCATGTATACCAACATTTCTATTGTAAATTATTTCATAATAGGTACGCAATTTAATGTTAAAATAGTTCAATTAATCAATTTTATCAAAATTATAACTTATAGCAGTATGGTTTTTTTGTAAAGCTTCGTGTGGGTAATTGACCTCCAATAAATTTGAAATGTGCCAATAATTCAAAAAACGCTAAAAACTAAACTCGTTTGAAACGATGCGTCGGCCAACATTCTTGGGTAGTTGTCGAAGAGCGGGGAAATTGAAAACCGGTTCGTTCCAGGAACTGGATTCCCTCATCTCGGAATCTCCTTCCTCGTGACTCACCATACCATCATTGCGATTGCTACCATCTGTCCCGGGTGTGTCTAGTGACTGATACTTAATACATCAGCCAGATTGGCTATCTGGAAAATGTTACCTATTGTTATTGTGGTTACCCGATTTGTTATTAAAGTGATATCACACTTATTTAATTTTATTCACTTATTTATGTATAATGTGGCCATAAAATCATCCTATTCATGTTTGTATGCCTACTCTGATTTCTTTATCGATAACTACTTTCATGATTTAAGGGACAGTAGCCAAGAAGTTGAAATATAATTATTTTTTAATTTATTTGTCGATTAAAAAACGTATTGCAACATTTATTTTAATAATATCAACGTATTTAAAATATTGATTGAGTAGATTGGAGTTGTTTTACTTGATTCAATTTTGTTTGTTTTATCAGCTGTACAGTTACATTCTGTCACGGTTTCAATTCCTTCATAATATCAATGCGATACGCAACACGTGCTCCCACTTGTGAAGAATTTGAAGTTTGCTAAACCCGCCTATCAAATTCAAACTATACAATATCATCGTATCGCGTTTAGTTCCGATCCGTTGCCGCGCAAGCGCGTCAATCGGCGTTGCACTCTTCATCTAGTCCCTTCTTCTCTCTCGTGTACACAGTACACAGTATCACTCACACCATATCGGGGACTAGTCGTGTGTTTGTGACCTGTTTTCCAACAAACTTTTCACGTATCTTATGTCTGATATGTCAAAGTTAAACTTTGTTTTGTTCCCGTCTCCGAGACACGGGCAAATGTTCGCCACCAGTTTTGAAATCTGAAATGAATTGTGCGCTCGAAATCGACCAGCCCGTTGTTGCGGCAAAGACTGCTGCAAATATTCGCGATGTGACTTGAAGCGTGTCGGAATGTCAGATGTGAACTTAAAACTAATTAGGTTCTTAATATAAACAATATCATAATTTCAAAGTGAGTTCGATTATTTTTGTTTAGATTCTATATGTTATCTGTTATAATTGTTTGAATTTGTAAGTATCGAGACGTCATTATTTTCATTCGTCGTGGATTGTTCATGTCTCTCAGTGTGTGATTAATTTTCGAGGTTGAGCGACCGGTCTGTTTCTGTTTCATTATTGGTCTCGCTTAGTATTATGTTTATACCTGTATATAATAATATACATACGAAGCGTTGGCGGTTCGTTTTATATCGGCACTACAAACAGCTGTCGATGTCCGCATTCTTCCTTTCCTTTGCCAGCACGCTGCAACAAGAATTACATACATTATAATATTATTGTGATCAGTTCTAAGAACAAAGTGCTCCTTATCAATCTAGCAGCCCCGGTGTTGTGTCAGTATTATTTCAGTAGCTTTGGTGCTCCAACGTTTTTGTTGAATTTGTGACAGTTCTTGTGTTAATGTAAATGGCGTGTCATATTAATGTCGAGTTTATATATGTCTAAGTGCAGTGAATTAATCTCATGATAATGTACTATCACAAACTTGTAGTAAAATAAGCCGAGAGCACGTCGATGAGCAGATCCGGATGGTTGGTACATATTTATGCCGAGCTATTTTCAACTAAACAAACAACCAAACTCAAACTGAACCTTGAAATGTGTTCTTAATTACATTAACGATTGAAATGTTATGTCGCCGGATCGGATGACACTCACTGCTGTAGTAATTAATATATTTATTTGCTTTCTAACATACCAACTCCATAGTTCGATGGTCGTTTTCTGTTTTCAATCCATGTCAGGAAAAAACCTGCAAATTTCATACAGAATCAAGTATTCAAACCAATACACCTGTTTTATTTTTACATTCAATAAAAAGGTATTTATCGTCCAATCTTTAATGGTTTTGTATATCAGCAATACATTGGATTAGAACTTTATTTTAGAATTTAAAATGATAAGTTTCATTGAAAATACGAATTCGAGATAAGACTTCTTCAACTTTTGTTCTTATCTGTTTAAAATATTTACCTGTCATCTTATTTGCTTAATATTCATATATTATATATAACTTACATATTATTTGCCTATTAACATTTTAGAAATTGTTTGGTGTTGATAAACACAGCCAGGAATCAAATAGGGGTCTATCCAACCTCTAAAATATTACAAAAAGTAATAAGGATATCAAATGGGACTGTAAGATTGAATTTTTAAAGAATGATGAACCCCTAACGAAGCTAGTTGACGAGGCTGATAAGATTGCAATAAAAAGATTTATGGCAAGTAAAAACAATGGTTAAACATGAAGTCAGGACTAATAGAGAATTGTGAAGGAAAAAATGTTCCTACTCCAAATAGGCAAATATACGGCTTGATGGATTGTATGAGTGACTGTATGGTGATTTTTATAATTATACACATAATTCCAAAGTAAAACACTTGTCAAACATATTTCGTTAATTTTATCTGGTTAGACGATATTTTGTAAATGTTATTTTTTTTATTTGTCATTTTATTACTTAAATAAATGTTTGTTAATTATTACTATCTTTAAATTAGTAAGACTAATAACTAATAATATGTGTCTTATTTGTATAATGTTTAACTAGTTAGATTTATCATCTTATTCCTAACAATACTTCTGATACTACGAAGAGTGAAAGGATTTTATTTTGCAGGAAGTGAATTTAAAACGTATATTTTTGAAAAATCGTTGACCTCTGTAACCTATTTCCTAAATTATTGTTAAATGTTTTGTCCTCGACATTTCTTGATTTTTTTTAAATAATGGCAGATCCTTGCGATGATTTTTTAGATGCACAGTAATAAAATTTTATTATGACAATAAATAATTATGGGTGATTTTTATGTTGTTGTTGCTTTAAAGTTTGACCGAACTTACTCCTTACCCTATTCTTGGCAGAAAATTGTGGAAGAACTTTAATATACGAAAATCGACACAAATATTCTTTTTTGGCCTCTTTTTTCCACTGCTGGATTTAGGTCTTTTTCATATGTTTCCAATAGTTTTTATCTTGTCGATCTAAGCAACTGGACAATGTCGTCAAACCAACTTTTACAGGTTATTCCGACAGGAAGACAAGAGAAGCATTGGTAGGCCCCGACACAAAAACGATATTGTAAACAAAATTCCAAAAATATACTATTGAACCTGTTGATATATTATTATGAATACTCAATCGCCAACACTGACTTACCTTAGAGTGATAACGATAAATGCCAATATTAACGAGATATCGCAAGACGTATTACATATGTATGTATATGCTGAAAACATGACAATCATAAATGAAGATGATAGGTATAAATTCCATAAAAAATATAAAATTTTAACCATTTATTTGGTAAATGATAATAATGCACATTATAAAAAGAGTATGTAGAAATATGCAATAATAAAAAAAAATATTCGAGTATGTAGAAATATTAACTATCAGCTCTTAAAAATGCACCAGCAGAAAGATACCTTACATTAAGATTAATATACAAATGCGTTGAAGGCATTGGAAAATTACTAAATTGGTTTGCTATGATCGCGAATAGAGTAATCGAAATATTAGAGTATTATGAATTTTTCCCCAACATCTCAAATGGAAAAGTATAGAGGAGGCAGCAGTGTATGGAATATGGCTAAGAAGAAAAATAAATTACTTTTGGAACTCAGAGATTTGACACCTTCAGTTGAGGTAACTTTGTTTCGTCAAGCCATCAATTAAGATCGAGTGTCCTTGAAATGGTTTTACGTCAATGAACGGCGCTATATGAATAATTATTGTTATCAGGTCATAATTCATGTTTGGGATAAAGATTGATTCAGAAGTTTTTATGGAAAGAGGCTTTTAATTAGCATTGGATTCACGACGGACATGAGTTACAACGGTCTTTGCTGCACGCAAAGGGATTGTGTATATTTGTTTCGTAACACAATTTGAAAAGTGATAACCACATTACAATACCAGTAGACGATACGATATGGATGCTCCCGATGAATCATAGTTGATTGTCTGACGTTGCCTTTGGTCATGTGCTTCATGACGTTTGATCGTTACATACATATCCATGACGTGATGCAAACGTTTTACTCTGACTGCTGTGTTCAGGAATTTATTAATATTTGTTCATCGGTCACATCATCTTTTTTCGACAAATTATATAGAGCAGTACCTAAAACATTATTCGATCCAAAGTAGTTTTTTTGGATATCTGTTGCTTACAATACCGACGGATATGAATTAAAAGCTACCTCGGATTTCTCATATGTTCATTTTGTTCTTGTATTTTTTTCTATTTTATTTATCTCCATGGAAGCTTGATAGTCAACTCTTTTTTGTTTCAAATATGGCTTAATGTTTCGTAGTTTCAGCAAATATTACAGTAAAAATGTAGTCAAAACATATCAAAGAACTTTAATTAAACATTTGCTTTAATCTTATTCAACATTTCCTACGGTAAGGTTAGGTTTTGGAGCCAACGTATTCTTTCTTTGTCTAAATTAAAATGATGAACCGATTGCTTATTTTTTCAAAGTTAATTTATAAGAAAATCGTTGTCGGAATTTATTGCTTGAATATTATCTTTTGATTGTTATATTTAGAAATGAACTATAAAAACTGCTAATCCAATAATCAAATCAAACATACCTACACCTGCAAAATAGATTTGAAAAGGTCAAACCGACATTTTATTCCTGTTATTTGTAGACCCACGGTAATTATTATCCGCAGAACACGATGAAACATCCAAATGATTAAATGTTATCGTCAGAATTAACACCGAACTATTGTGCCGTACAGCCAACATACTTTTCATTAATTAGCACTGGACGTTGAGTAAAATGTAAAACAAATAACGTGACGTTCTTAAATAAATCATATATGTGGGTGTGTGAAATGTAAATATTTATACTTATGTTCACAAAACTCCAAAAAATATGGTGGCTTTTTCATACGTCATACTAAGAGCATATTCATTTAACCTCTTATTTCAGATCGAAAATATTGTGGTTTGTCTTTACTTTAAAATTAAGTCGAAGTATTAGTTGTTTCAATTTATTCAGAATACTAAAAAGTAGAAAATTTGAATTGTTATTATACTTATTTGAACAATTTTATGGGTCGTTTTCTAAATTATAGTTTATTGATATGTAAATTAATTACATAATAAAGAAATGAAACTATATTTGAGATGAACAATGACTATGGTAAATAATGAATTCTTTCAGGCTAACTAATAGTTTAGTTTGAGTGCCACAATTTTCCGTCAAAATATTTATTGGGCGAATAAGGTTGAAGATCAAAAGTATCTATAAAAAATGAAAAAAATCAAAATGGTCAAAAGAAATTGAATAAATTTAGTCTGTGTGTTAGTATGATGCAATACATTGCTCCTGTCAACCACATGCGCCACGGAATAACCTTATAAGGATGTGGTGAGTCAGGATATTTTATCGTACAGTGTTATCAGTAAGTTTTATCGGAAGTTATAAATAGATCTTGATCACTTCCAGTTTTACCGCTGATATTATCTCCACCACCACTTTTATCTTTGTAAGGTATGATCATTATCATATGTTTGAGGATGACGCCACTTTCTAGATTCGTTTGCCGTTGTGATGTAACGCCTTCTTGCTGTACAAGTTCAATAGCCCACTGCCCAGGACCTTAATTAGAGAAATTGGAAAGTCTTTCAAGGAAAGCAAAAGCGACTTAATGACTTATTGGAACCAATAGATAAATATCATTTTATTTGTTTATGGCACATTGATATGAACTAGCGACTTTTTAAATTCTCGAAAAATCCTTTCCTATATTTTAATTATAAATGCGGTTAAATTAATGCGATATTATGGATAAATCAATTATATTTTTATATAATTTTCTTTAATTCTGTACCGGAATTTTGCTATCGATTTTTAACTTACTTCCCGACAAGTTCCCGACGAGCTCTGAAACATTCAGAATTTGTGTACACCCGATGACTGCATTTTAAAATTGTAATCAGCTTGCAACATTTCATAGTTTGATAAAATTTAACAATTTTGTATATCATACAAAGTAAGCAATAATGCTATACTTATTACATTAAACCAGGAGTATTTTTAAGAATTTCTTTTTACGTGAAGAAAACATTGAAAATGTTGTCCTCAATTTTATTTATTATATACCTACTTGTGTTTTTTGAAACTGACCGTTGGCGAAGGTGTGGCTCATGAAAAATGATATCCAATTTCGTGTATATCAAAAAATAGAGATGATGCCAACCTGTACTCTGAAAAAAAAACAGGATTTATAATAATACACGTAGATATTTATGGTTCCATTATTATTCATGACCATCCGCTGGACCATAATCGATTTTTTTTTCGCGTGCCTTAAGATCAAAAACATGTCAGCGTCTGAGATAATCCTTGTGTTATGTCAGCCGGTTTCTGGTGATGTGTCAATGTTGTGATTCCGATGACTTCACCCGTGACGCGCTGGCGCTGTGACGCAACGATGCTTCTTTTATATGTAATATTAGTATATAACACGTTGTGTACTACAATAAAATTTTATATTGTATAAATATAGTGTAGAGGGACTGACGTTCAGTGTGAGCGACCGCGTTACTTCCTTCCAACTCGTACTTGTTAAATACTGTTATTGTGATTTGTTATCATGGATTTGTTTTTGCTGGGGTTCGTGCCTCGGTATGAGGTAATAATACATCAATTGCTAGATCTTTTAATATCACTTTGACCTAGTCACTCATTAACGCTAGGACTTTCTACTCAATTTACATAGATAGTAATTTCTATAAACTGTTGTGTATATGTTTCATGATTTCTATTTGGTTCTATATTATTTTTGTCTGTTTGATCGGCCAGTTTTTCTTTCATATTATTGTTTCGTTTATAAATATCTGATATTTTGGTTATTTTTAGTAGTTTTTAATTCATATCTTGTATAAATAATCAAATTCCTTACAATTGACTGTGTTTGGCACTTTTGAACGCTGTTTATTAAAGGTTTTAGAATACTTTGAACTCATTGGTTATATTAGTGTTTTTTAAGCGATTGCAATTCTTAATAATTAGAATTGGTGATGGTGGAGGAGAAACAGATATTATGAAAATATTTCATTCTGCTTTTTCAACCTTCAATGTCTATTTTTTTTATTTTCAAAATGTTTTAAATTTTAATTCATTCATATTGTTTGTTTCGATTAAGGTTTTGTTTCTAATTTACCTATGATATTTTAAACTACAAAGATCGAAACAATTAAACATTACAATGTCCAATGTTTATGCACATGTATAAAGTGTGACCTATTGAATTCCCGACACAATGACCGAACAATACATAAATATTAACACGCGTAGCAAATCTCAAAGGCTAACCGATTCAATTGTATAAAGATAGCTTCAATATATTATTACTGTACATTGTGCACAACCACTAGAAAGTCAAGGATACTGGCCGAATGTCAGTGGCCATAATAATACTTTGATGTTGGAGGTGAAGAAGATGATGACTTGGCTATTTTTTGTTGTACATACATACTGTACTGAGGTGTATGTAGGTTTAAAGAAAGTGAATTTACGGTTTTGGAGGACACACCAAACGTATTATATGAGCTGTAAGGTTTTTTGTATTAATGAATGCTCTCAAGCCTTTGAAGTTGATATTATCTCTTTTTTTCAAGCATTATTTTTTTTAAATTAATTTCAAGATAGTTTAGTAACTCCTTCGTTAGCGGATTCATCTTTTGTTGATTTCTTACTTCAATCCGTGGTTTTATTTATTATTTAATCTTAATTCTCACTGTTTTCGTTTTACTGTCAATAGTTTTTTTTATTTCACATTCATAAATCATTTGATTTGAACATAACAATATGCTATGCTGGTTTTATTTATTTCTTGTGATTTATCTTACGTTGTGATTTATCGTTTGTCTTCTCAAGGAGGTCGTGTTTTGAAATAAAAATAGGAAGGTCAAAGTCAGCCAGCTAATGATCATATCGATACGAATATAATTTGTGTTGATGTTGTCTTTAAAAATCATTGGCCAAAAATAGCCCTTTTAGAAATATTTATATATTATGCTAATTTTGATCTACTTCTGACGTAATTTTTCTATATTTTTTATTCTCTTAATTAGAAGCTCACAATGTTGTGTCTATGAAACAGTAGTTCCCCTTCGCAAGATGCTTCTTCTAATCAACATGATATTTCTACTGTCGTGTTTCAAGATATCATTCATTTACTGTCATTTATTATCTGCAAGATTTAGTCAGCCCATATTTAACACAATTGAATCAATAATTTTTTTTTTTTTGCTTACATTGGACTAATAAAAGTTTTGTATGATTAAGTGTAGGTGGTTGGTTTTGTAATTACCATGGGTGCGATCATAGATTTTATTACCCTTCACACAATGTCTTTGTCTGAACATATAGGCGTTGTTGTTATAGCAGTTTTCTTGGAAAAGGCAATTATTCCTATTCATACCGTGGCAGTTAACAGACTAACTAAAATAATCATATTAGGCAAGGTGTTTGTTCAGTCTATCGGTTCTCTGTACGGGATCGGGATCAATATAATATGTTTTTATTAAAATATCCTGAAATTTATTTCACAAAACTTTAGTTACACAATCGTCTTAAAAGATGGTTAAAAATTTTACACAAAATTGTCTTAAAACAATCGGTTCTGTCATGATGTGTGTCATTATAATTATCTTAGTTATTACTTACTACTATGGAATAGTGGAATCATGATTTCACAATTTTTAAGCGTATTTTTTACATCAATTTCTCAACGGTCATGATCTAGAGAGAGCACAGCGTTTCCTGTTCTATGTTTTTGTGTGTATGGTGTATTATGAAAAGTTTTGTCCTCTGGGAAACTAATATTTGTTTATGAATCTAATAGAAATGTACTTCATAAAAATGCAATTAGAGATTGTCAACCATTCAATTAGAAAAGATGTAATGTCTCTTACTATGTAGTTGAGAGTTTAGTGTTGTCCACAACCCACTTGTTTTTTGAAGGCATCATTTAGTTATATGGATTTTTTTTTCTCTACCGGTGCCAAATTTCTAGATTACGTTGCCAAATTAATAAGAACATCGAGACAATATTACTTATTCATAATTAAAAACTTGTGTATTTTTTACGTAAATTTGTTTCAGCATTACGCACGTTTCGGAATTTCTAGTTATTTTTACGTTCATTTAATAAACATGACATTAAACTTATCCAATTTCACACAATCAACGATGTAATTGTAAGATTATTGAAATCCAGAAATCTCTAAATTTTAATAAATCATAATCACATGTTTCTTCAACTTTTTTCGATAATAGTTTTTCTGGATTTTTGGAAATAATTGACTTTTAAAAATAAGGCACCGCGTATCTATGTATGATTGACATAATTTCTCGAACGCTTTAAAAATGTTGTATGACCAATGGGACTTACGAGAAACGGCTAATCAAATTTATTATTCACTAAAAACAAGCAAACATGAAATCGTTATATCGAATGGCGTCCGTGTTGTGTCTTCAAATGGCCATATTCTGCTAGACCATTTTGCGTTTGAAAGATGATAATCCACTTTTTTTTTGTTTCAAATTGTGACAGTGAATGTCGAGGCAATCACGCGATATTTCCACGCGTGTAAATCATACATGCGTGATAAAACCGGCGATAAGTCACACAGATAACACAGGCATTGGAAGAGTGTTGTGGTGACAGAGGCTTGGCCAAGCACACTTCAAACTTAGTATGTACTTGATTTTTATACTTCACACTGCGGTTTCGTTAGTATAGTCATGTGAGGTGTGTTAAGGAATAACAAATAAACCGCGATAAAACTACACACAAAAAGGATGACTTTCGTCTACTATTTTACGTCTTTTATTTATCTAATTTATAAATAAGTTTATCATCAATTTTGTGTGCGTGCATATTTTTATCGTTATTCCATGTAATTTTATTTGTATCCACTAATACGTTTTAAAAATCACTATTATATGTCGGTATGAATAGTTACAATTCATTTTATTACTTTTTGTTTCTTTAATAAATGTTCTGTTTTATTAGGCTCCTGAATTTCAATTTGTACAATGGATAATATTTTATTACGATATTATTTGCATTAGTCATAAGTCATGAACAACGTACACATTTATTGGATGTAGTTTTTACTCATTTGAGTGCGATAATATAATTTCGTTAGTATAATTATGTATTGGAATTAAAAGATATAGAAAGACCCACAATTATTGAAAATGCGTTCGATGCGACTCACAAAACATTGGAAGAAGAATATTTTTCATAGATAGTCAGAATTTCGAATAAGGATTTCGATTCATTTATTGTATTTTTTCATCCATATTGAATTTAGTTGATTTATCTAGCAAAAACATTCAATAAAAATAATGTAATTGATGTTTATAAAACATTCTAGGCGTTGCCGATTCAGAAGTGCCCCGCAATTCATTTATTGCTGATAATGGTCGTGTACTACACAATAGCTCTAATCAACTTCGTTCCACAATTCTGCAATGTTACAATTGATCTTTTAAGCCAGACAGCGGTCAGATCCAGACAAGTCACGCGATACATTTCCACAATGGGAATGAGGTTTGCAAATAAATTGGGATCTATTCTTATATCTACAGCGGCATTGGTTTTATTAACAACAAATAATGTGACACTTTAAATTAGAGTTTTTATTGCATGTTCTAATTTTGACACTCGTCTATTTTAGACATCGAGTACAAGTCACGAAAATAACAATGTACATAATATATTACTTATATATCTTAATGTAGGCATCCCATCAATCATCTAATAAGATTGAACTGTGCCAAAATGAATTTTTTTATTTATGATTAGAAGAGATATGTATAATAACGAATTAATATTGTTTAGGATATACCAATTCATATCTTGCTGAATTTAGTGTGTTTGTATTTTGTTTGATGTAAATTAATTGAAGCGTTCCATTAAACAAAAATATTTTTATGAAAAATAGATCAAAACCTAGAAAAATAGCAATAAACCAAACTCTCGACTTGAAAATCAAACATCGATTCACTGAATGCGTAATATGTATTTTATTTAGCGATGCATTGATTTGCCCCAAAATATTAACACATTCTTGACATCTTGTTATTTCATTGCCTTCATCTTATTATTAAACAGTTGATAGACTTCCATACATTCAGTTATCTTATTTCCTTTTTCGTCACTAAATTGACCCGTTTACTAGGCACCCGGGTCGGTCCATCTCATTGATGTCCTTCCTCTGGGTCTTCTTCCAGGAGTATTTTTTCTTGACTATCCGTTTCTCTCCTGACCATTTGTTCGAAATACTTAAAACCATGTTACATTAATCTCATTGTAGACAATATTAAAGTTTGAATCTTTCATCATTATCTTTAACTCGTATTTGTCCATTTTAAGACATATGCCTCCCCATGGACTCCACAAAACTTCTCCCGTTCCTGTGCGATTCCCATCTACTGGGGTCCAACGAATCTGTTGTCTATACATCTGTTAGGTCAAAATGTCTGCCCTTAAGGCCTCTTATCGCTTCTCGGTCTCATAATTGAATCATTAGCCTATAATTTAAATTAAACTAGTCAGAGCCCACTTGTTTCCAATACTTATTTTTGTTTTTTCACAGGTGGCAGAGTTTAGTCCAGATGCCCCCGTGGTGGGCGGAGATATGGCTGCCATGATGGAGAATATGAAGAAGACCAGCCTCAGCGGCACTGGTGGGACGGTAGCTGGAGTTGGCAGTCGTCAGGCGCAGCTCAGTCAACTGTCTTCCAGTCAGACTCAAGTCACTAGTTCTACCACACAGGTATACACGCAGCAAATGCAAATGAAAGATATTGATTAGTTATTATTTTGGAGGAAAATATGGATGATATGGATGTATTCTTTTGTTAAATTGGCCACACTGGTCGATGTCTTTAATATCCAGTAAAACGACCAAAGTTTGGATTTTATTACATAATATGAAATTTAGGATAGAATTTCAATTACATTCATACGTAATACACAAAACTTTTTTTCTTGTACAAACTTAATAATTTATATTTTCCATCTTCAATTTCCCCATAATTTTATTACATAAAATATGTTTTTTCATGCGGCAATTTAAAAAGACTCGACACCCCTATCGATTTTCAATTTTCATATAATATACTAGATGGAGTACTCAATGGGTAAGTCCCGCGGAAAAAATTCTAGCTTCGATTCATACACAATTTGCTAACTGCGACATCTAGTATATTATATGAAAAACTATGGACATCCCTAACAAAAGAGTATAAAAAAAGAGTATTCTGAATTCTATTCCTAAAGAGTATTATTATACCTACTGTCTATTCCCAGTCAAAGGGTAGGTATATAATACCTACGGATATTCCCAGTGGGAATGTTTCCTAAGCCTGACAATTTGTTTCATGTGTGTTTAAAATTGTTGATTTTAATTCGACTAAATAATACATATCAGCATTCGTATTTTAGTTGTATTGTTAAAATCATCGTAATAACCAAGGTAATAACTGAGTTTGTGTTATAATATATTTTTGTTATCAAAATATTTCATAACAAAACGTGAAGATAATACAATTTCAGATTATTTCTATTTCACTTTATCTGGCTCGATGCCATTTGTATTATTTTTAGTTGTCATTTTTGGCTTGCCAACAAATTTTCATTATTACCTTTGTGTATATTTACGAAAACATTTTAGCAAACCTCAGGTAGGTAGGCAGGTCTAAAACATCTTGTTAGCGGCACTGATTACTAAACTGTCCGCTGGTTGACGATATCACCATCTAGCGGCGCGACGTGGAACTAAAATATACTATTGCAACGAACTAGAATTTTTCCGCTTTTCTGTAGTTGACAGTAAGAAATGTATTTAGGAGTTACATGAAATCTTGAGAAAAAACTTGAATATAAAATATTAAGTTAAATATAATTTTAACTCATTCATTATTATTTTTTTACACTAGGTACCTACTAAATTAAAATATTTAATATAATATTGTAATAATGTATACATGTCCTGTAATAATTTATTGATGCTGGGCTTGACTTTATTGTTTATATTAAGTATACCTTAGAATTTACCATTGTCGAATTAGAATTGTCGACCCTCGTGGCTCAGTTGGTTGGATATCTGACTGCTGATCCAAGGGTCCCGGGTTCGATTCCCGGTGGAGACACAGTTTTTAAAATTGTGTTTTCAGTCTGGATCTGTGAGACGATTAATATCGTAAGTCTCCAGAATGTGGCAACTTGTTATTGGGTGCGTGTTAAATAATTATTTGACATAGTACCTGTTAGTTGCCCGAGAAGCTATATAAAATAAAATAAATAAATAAAATAAAGTTCACGCAACAAAGTATTATTGTAAAGTGCCGTTGATGTGAATACACGAAAATGGCGCTATATAAATTATATTCCATTTAAAAATATTATTATTTAAAGAAAATAAAAACATAATAAATTAATTTTACAAAGTTTAATTTTTACATGTCTATCTAATTAAAAAAAATTAGAAAATGGCAGAGCGGTTAGCGCATTGGGTTTGTAATCTAGTGGTCCGATTTCATTCACCTATATCACAAGCATTTATGCTTATTTTATGGAACGTAGATAGATATATATGTACTTGTTTAACAAGGACATATTCATTTTATTGAAAAAAAAAATAGAATATTTTTATAGCTGAAATAGTTAATTGCAATTTGTTTTACAAGTGTGCTATACACATTGCGTAAAACAAGGATTTTCCAGAGGGTTGTTTTTTTACTGTATTAATTTTATGTTTTACAATTTTTTTTTAAATTCTCATTAAATTGTTGGTATTTATAGTCTCTTATTTCAAAAGATGAAATAATAGAGATGCTTTCACGTGAATTACAATAATCTTTATATAAAAAACCGACTTCAAACTGAATGTGTGTCAAGATAGAAAAAATGTGGCGTTCGGTTCTCTCTGCCTACCCCTTGAGGGACATGGCGTGATGGTATGTATGTATATAGTAATATTATATTTCATACAATTCGCCTACATATAATAATACGTGATATACACCTTTTGAAATTGAAGAGTTCTCATAAGTTCTATAATCAGAACTCGATGACACTTAATGTGTGATCACCTCTGAAGCTCCATTAAAAAAAAAGAATAATTAAAATCGGATAACGGGGTAAAGGATTACTATCGCTGAAGTGAAAATTTAAGAGTTAGGTCATTAGGTGATTCTTTCAAGGATATCTTGACCACATTAAAATGGGTCCAATCGGAGATCATCAATCTATAAAGTATTAAAATTTTGTATGGAAAATATTCAGCATTTTCATGAAATGAGTTTGTTTAATTATTTATTATTTAAATATTTTATTATGAAGATTTGATAACTCTTCAATGCCATTTTATGAAAGTGATGTGCCTTTTTACTAATGTGAAAATAAAAATTTCAAATTTTAAGTTTCCTGAGCTTTGGGTCACTTTGAAATATTTGACAGTTAAAAAAATTGAGAAGCACTATTCAGATATCCTTCAAAATCTAATGGGGTCTAAGCGAGTATTAGATATACCTACATATTTGTAGGATGTAATAATAATAATAATAATAATTCCTTGTATGGTTTGAGCGCCCTTGGAATGGTCTTGATATCATAAAACGGCGCTATATAAATTGGATTATTATTATTATTGTACCCTGCGTAAGTTGCGAGTTTACTGTCGTATGGCTATCTATATTTCTTCCAACTTACCAGTGTTTCCAACCTAGAGAAGCAATATTTGCGTGGAAATGAATTTAAATAAATTTATATTGTATATTAACTGACATAGGGATGTGATTTATTTTAATGCTTATTAAATAATACTATTTAATTCATTTTCATGCGTATTAAATAATATAATGCTTAAAAAATAACCTATTAGCGCAGCCAAGATGGGAATTCGACGAAAAATTGAATTTTCCTCCAAGGTGTATTTTTATATTAACTCGAATTTGCCAAGAATACATAAATATGATATTCCGTGAACTATAATAATCTATGCCATCTGACTTCTAGATAACAGATATTCTTTCTTACACTGTGTCATGTTTCTAGTATTCATATTTTCAACTATCATCTTTTCACAAAATAGATACATGGGTACATATTATTACAATGAGGAAAAAAAAATAACCATTTAATAAACAGAATTCTGTTCTAAGTATCGAGATTATTGATTTTTAATGAAATTACTGGAATTTAAACCAAAATATTTTTCTGGATGTATTATTTTTTACGTCCTTTCAATTAACTTCATATGTCTGTCTGTACTGGAATTTAATAATCGATTTTAAACGAACTTTTCGACCAGTTAGAGCTCTTAAACTTCAGAATTTGTGTAATTATTAAGTACCGATGACAATACACATTAAAACTATTATCAGGTTGATTAATTTGATAAAATTTGACAATTTTGTATTTCATACAAAGTAAACAGCATGAAGCACAAAATTGTTTTTCTTTTAATTTATTTTTAGGCGAAGATAACTTTGAAAAGGATGTCCTCATTTTTTTTTATTCTTATTTAATGTGCTGGATGTAGTGAGTATATTATAGGAAATATAAGTATTATGTTAAATTTGCTAGCTAAAATAGTTTTATTATTTGTGTACGTTATATAAACAAATATATTGCACATTGGAGGTATTATTGGCACCAGGCAATTTCTTCCAACCAACCAATAAAAAATTTATCAATAAATTACTACCTAATAAGCTATGATATTTTCATGCGCGCGTATTCGACACATTGTTGTATATCCAATTATCTTATATTATGATATACTGAGAATAAATCACACAAGGAAAAAAATATCAAGTCATATTTACTAACGATGATTTAGTCATGTTTGTTTTGATTTAAACGGTAGACTAGTAAGTTTATTTCTGTCTTTTATTACCCAGTCACATGATGAAGGGGAAAAACCTATGAAGGTACGAAAAAAAAAACATATGTAAGTTTTTGTCGTGTGAATCTTATTTAATTATTTATAACTATATTGAGTGTGAGTAATATTGATTATTAAAAATAATTTGAAAAGAATTAGAAAATTATACGATAGAGAAAATTTAAAGATAGATCGTATTGCCAAAACTTAAATGTGCCGGGAAAAAGATCCAGAGGGAGACGAAAACGCAAACTGAAATAAGTGTTGAAGCAGGATATGCTAGTAACGGCGTAACCCAGAGTTCTGTGATGTAGACCAAGGGGTATGAAAAGGGGAATATGCCGGCTTCAGAAATGGTGAGATGATGATTATATTGTCCCCGTCGTGGGTAGTTTATGGGTACGAATAGCTCAAAGAAGAGGTGATTGGAGAAAATTAGAAGAGATTTATATCTAAGCCTTGTAGGTGCCTTGATTTATTTATTTATTTTCTTTGGGAAGCTATACAGCTCATTTACAGTTTAATGATACAATATTATTTTTACAATGTTAGAGCCAAAAAAGCATTCCATCAACATAATATAAAAACAAATAACAGTTTACAAGCAAAAAATAACAACAGCGATTGGTCGTGTAAGACTCTCCTACATTCAAGCGTATCAAAACTATGATATTTAAGTGACTGTTGATAATTATTGAAGTTAAGGTGAAATTTATGATTTATATAGTTTATGAATTTTTGCTGTACTTTCTCGATTCTTGTGAACTGCCTAGAAAGGAGACCAAATTTGAGTACAGAATTCTAGTTCGTATGTATGTGGTGTATAAAGTGTATAAGGTTTTAATGTTACTGAATGGCCGGCATGTGCGAATAATAAATCCTAACATTTTATTTGCTTTACTTATGATATAAATATTCCAACTTCGTCTCTGTTGAGATACTAATTTTTTTTTATAAAAATATCATTAACTTGCGACAGGGAAAAAATCTAATGTTTGCATATATGCAACTTAAAAAAAATATTCGATCTATATCCGGCAATGGAGAGATAGCTGATCGTTCAATATCATCTTCAAATTTTAATATTTGAGAAACAACTTTTGATATTTTCAGTGCTGATATGTATATTTTCAATTTTGTAAATTTTATTTTTTTTTATTTAATGTTTTGGTTTATTTTGAGTCCATATGTTTATATTTTTATGTTACTTACTTCTCTTATTTTTGATTATTTTACTGTGTAGGTTTATATTTTTTTCTTATTCTATATATTTTTTCTTAAATTTGTTTTTTTATGTATGTATTTAAAAGATAATTTATGTCATTTATTAGTAAATAAATTCAAATCGCTATAAAAAATCGTAGAATTGTTATGCTAGTTTGACTTAATCTGTATAATTATGGAGTTCAACAATTTAAACTGGCTGGCGCCGTCTCAAACGCTAAAATAAAAAGTTCAATTTGTTTTGCATCATCTTCCATGAAACTGTCTATGAGAATATCCCTTCTTCCTTCATTGACAAACTAATAGTCTATTTTGAAAGTTTCGTCTATTCGTCGCGTATGACTCTTTCGATTGAATCCGATTCTATGATGATTGTTGAATAACGCTGACGAGTTTCCACGTAGTGTCACTTTGGGCGCCAAAACTTGGGTTGGGTACCCAGTACATGAGATCTATCAGGGGAAAAGCGTCGCGACGCCCGGAGTCTGTCACACTGATTCAGCAAACGGTACGTCACGCCACGTTGCGACGCCGATAAACATAGATCGGACAGAGATGGATTGGACAATATTATAATGAAAATGCCACATATTATTTCATAACGCAAGATATTTTGCATTGGTTATTTACGTTGTGTACGTCAATAATAACATACTTTAACTATGTAGAATTCGTATGAATATTCTTCTGCATAATAATATTCTACATAAATATATACGAATGAGAAATTACCCGTAGATAATTTCTACCAAGTACAATACACTCAATATTTAAAAAATCGAGCTGTTAATAAAATTTTAATGGATTCTTTTCTTTAAATAGGTATATTCTTTTTCCTTTTTTTAAAGAGTACAAACACAAAAAAAACACAATCCTAAAAATACCTAAAAAAATTTTATATAACTAATAACTTCTAACTCACTTTTGAAAATTATTAACTTCTACATACCAAACAGACGAACAAGGCACACCTCAAAGTTCTTTTTAGACAAAAAAATACTAATGCCGCTCAAAATTCGTCATTGTATCGATGCCTTACCACATATAATAAAAAAAATATAATAATTTAGATAGGATCATGTCCGTGGACATATTCTGTATGTCCAGGATCCTTTTCAGGAGCCACATTAGACAGGAATAATTCATTGTTTGAGTACATGTAACAAGAATCAAAGGTGGGCTGATAAGTTAAAACTACTTATGTTATTCTTATTTAATATATTGTTAAATTTATGTTTCCCATTTTTTTAAATATATAAAAAAAATTGAAATACCGGTAAATAAAGTTCACTTCATATCAATCACTAAAACAAAGTGTGAACATTTAATATAACTAAAAGATTTTAATATAACTAAAATTAAATTGAACTCAACATTGGTTTTATAAGGAAACATTTTCAAGATAAAAAAGGTGTTTCAGATATGAAAACATCACTGTATATTATTTTTAAAATGAGATTGTCTCAGAAGAATTGTTTCACATTAATGAATACAGCCTTTGCAAATCTTTTTTACTAATCTCTATTTTAATCTTATTCCTTTTTTGGGGTCTGTGTTGTCGATTTTTATTATTTTTCAACTTTAATGTTCGTTTAATCAAATATAAAATCCTGCCCTGTCGTCCTACGCTCTGTTTGATGACTGACCATTGATGAGTGTTGTTTCTGTTTATAGATGGTCTCCACCAGCAGCAGCTCTAGCAGTAGCAGCCACCAGTTAGCCTCTGGTCGCCTCCATCGCCTCACGTCTGCAGATCAGATGAAAGCCAAGTCTGACCTGTCTGAACTGCAGAACTCCATCTCCGAGATGAAGAATCTGTCAAACGCGGCCGCGATTCATTTGACACAGAGGTGATTTGTCATTTCTTTAATCGATAACGAAACGAAACTTGTTCTTATCAGTCAACTTGCAATCGCAATTCGAATCTGACGGAAAAGTGACGTGTCCTTAGATAAAACTCGCAGTTCGATATTGCTCGCCAAATTAATTGTGCTGAAGTGCATAAACATTGCTCATATGTGCGTTGTAATTGATTCGCAATTAAACGCTAATTGTTAGTATTCACAGTAAACGCCAAAGTGCATCGTGATTGTCTTTGGGCATAAACATTCCTCGATAATACTTGCTCAAGTTCGTTGGAATTGCTCCTAGATACTTGCAAAGTGCATCGTGATTGTCTTAGGGCATAAACATTTCTCGTTAATACTTGCTCAAGTTCGATGGAATTGCTCCTAGATACTTACATAAGTGCATCGTGATTGTCTTAGGGCATAAACATTTCTCGTTAATACTTGCTCAAGTTCTTTGGAATTGCTCCTAGATACTTGCATAAGTGCATCGTGATTGTCTTAGGGCATAAACATTTCTCGTTAATACTCGATCAAGACTGCTTATGATATTGCTTATGGTCAAAAACATCTCGCCTAAGTGCGGAAAAAAATATTATTCGCTCGCCTTTGTTCGCTGTGATTAGATTTCTGTCATTCAGCTCTACCTTTGAACGTAATAGATACAATTAAATACAGCTGAATAACATCAATTTAGTATAATTTGTTTAAGTTTTCGGTGCAAATAAAATCGTTGTGATTAAGTGACATTTTCTATACTAAAGAAAATTTAGTTTGCTCTGACAGTTTGTCGTGTATATTATTGACATTTACATATTTCTACGCGGGACGTAAATCTTTTAAAGTTATTTCCATTAAGATTATTCTTTGTACTAACGGCCGCTAAGTAGTCGTTGAAATAAATCTCAAGATATACATAAACTGTTTGCAAGTTCTTTATTGTTCGCGGAGTTGGCAGGTAAATATAAATCCTGTTCTAACGTCTGTCTGGAAGGAAAAACTAGTTTTTTTTCGGACGCGAATCTTCGCTGTGTGGAATCTTTAAGAACGCAGTCATAAATATAGTCATTTTCAAAATAGACGTGTCACGAGAATTTTGGCGCGCAATCGAGATTCGAATCGTCTAATCTCCGCTTCGTAATTATTTGAAAAAGGAACGTTTTTCGTCAAAGACCGTTGGAAAAATGGCGACTATGATAGAAGTTCTGGAAATGTATGTATCTACTCAACATTTTTATCTATGCTTGAAAATTACTTTTGAATGTTGTCTTACATCTTTGATAATGCATCTTTAAAATTGTTCTGTGATTTGTTGTATAAGTAAAAGATAAGTGATGTATTGTTTGAATTCCCTATTTATTGATAAGTTAACCTTTATTGATTAACAAAAATAATATCATATATTTATATATAACTTGCCAACCAGTTTTATTTTTACTCGTCATATTATTAATCTGATATATATTGGCCATTAAATTTTTATTTCGGCAATTAATTAATATACATTTTGACTTTCATGCTAATTAAACAATTTATTAACAGCTACCGTTTTGCACGTTTGAAATTTCATGTTTGTGTTTATTTTTAAAATTATATAACAATAATTAGCTTTTATATGAAATAATATTAATCGTACCCATTTGATGAATTCAACGATTTTTATCAAGATACTTACTTTTAAAATTATAAATATAATTGTACTGTATAATACTTATTATATCAGTTACAGTTGTCAAAATGATTATATACGATTTTCAATGTTTTTTTTTTAATTATTAAAATCGTCACAAGTATCGAAAGACAATGAAGCGCAAATAAAACAAATATCAAAGTGATATCCATAAAAGATAATTATAGTATGGAAACACAACGTATATAAAAGAAATAATATGCCATGGACATAATATTCAAAATAAAGAATGTGAATTACGTCATCTACGAACAATTTAATATATTTTGTTTAGTGGCAATCTTGAAACCGGCAAGAGTAGGTATCTATGAGATTCAAATGTGACGGTTTCAAATATGGAATTTTGTTTAAAGATATGAGTGCACTTATGTACAATTTTATGCATAGTAAATAAGTAGATTAAATCATACGAAAATAAATTCAATAAACAAAAAAAAATGAGAAACTCTAAAATGTAAACAAATGTTACATAAAAATATTCTCATGTGTGCACCTTTAAAAGTCACTTTGTCAGTGGTATTTGAATTGAAGAACGATATCTCTCTATTTCATACAAGCAGCTGGCTTTCTCTTTCTCTTGATCAAATGAAATTATTTTTTTTTATATTATTTTTACATATTACATTATTATTACGTATTACAATAACAAAAAAGTAACTTTCTGAAAAAAAACTTCAAATAAATATACTATGTACCTACAATTGTTCCAATTTGGAATTTTACTGCGTAACTAGGCGAGTCTGTTCTGAGGCAGTACTTACAGTATTTGGTCTATTGAATGCAAAAAAAATAACAGAAGTAATTAAACATAAAGTCTTTCGAGCGTCTGTTTCCGGTCATTATGGACAGTTTAGACGTTTAGAGCGTCACTAAGTGCACTCGACGTTTATTGTGAACGCAGCCCAGGATTCATATTGTCCAATCGTTGTTACCTGCTAAGGTATCCTTACACAGAAAAAGCCTTTATACTATGACGTAAGCCTGGTAGTCGCTATCTCTTGCTCTAATACGTATTATACAATAATGTTCGGTATACTTACATAACTTAAATTCGTTGGCTGTAATAAATATTTTTTGTTATTATGTACAGTTGGGTATTTTATTAAATAGTTTTAGTCTTGTTGCTTTTCTTCAGTCACCGTAAAAGTTGTTTGATTTAAGAGTTTTCAGTAAGTGGTTCGTTGTTTGTCGAATTGTATTAATTTGTGAGATATATTTAATTCAAATTCATCATTACAAAGTCCTTCCATGTTAATAATAATAATGATGTGAGCTGATCATAAAAGATATCGCTCATTTCTACGATAAGGAATTTTATATTAATTATGTGCTATAAGTGAATATTGTTGTTTTTAGACTCCGCAACTCCATGGAGAACCTGGTGGATGCTGCAGATCCTGACAGTGACATAAACGAGCCGCTGGTGACCTTCCCAGATCCTGACACTCCGCCCATCACAACCTCACCACCATCAATCCAAGGACTCAACTCATCTCAAGATATCGCCGCTCTCAACGCTACCAGTGAGATTTTAATATATCTACCTAATTTAAATCCTTACTCTACATTATTGCACAATAAATTTAGTGCAGCTGCCTCAGACATGAGGCCAAGGAAAAAATGTTTACGTATTTTTAACCATCTTCTTCTTCGCCCACGCCTTTGTCCCATTTTCTTGGGGTCGGCTCTCCTTATTCTATTTCGCCAAACTCGCCTGTCCTGTCAGATCAGGATTCAGCTCCCTCTCTCGCAGATGCTCCTTGATGCTCGACAGCCATGTTGCTGGTGGTCTGCCTGGTCTTCTCGCTGGAGTCTCGATGTATTATTAACCATCAACAAGAATAAATATAGAAAAATGCATAGTTTATTTTGTGCATGTCATATGGCGTACTATGAAGTATTGTGTCCGTTGTACCTACAGAAGTTAAATAGACTAAGTAAAGTGCATTAACGTAAACCTGATTAGTTTTCTATTGATAAAGGCTAATTGATTTGTTCTCCATAATTTCACCGGAAGATACTTTCTACACACCCTCACGTTGAGCAAAATAGAGGTTTTATTTTTTTAATTGTAAAGATAATTTATACAGTCGAGATTGGCGTCATATAGATAGATTCAGAGATCTATTGAACCAGAAAATAAAATATTCATTAATTAATAATCAATATTCATTATTAATCAAAAATTAAGCGATTAAATTCGTTCTATCGGCATTATACTTACTATAGATTTTATTGGTGTTTTTTTGTGTTATATTTCATTGTAATTACTGAATTTAAACATTTTTTTTGTAAAAGTTGCAAAACTTACAAAACCTGTAAGATTGAGACTCGATCGAAGACTAAGATCATGACCAAGACCACATATATCACTTAGTGCGACACACGAATTACATGACAAACTAATACAATTTTATTCTGATTATTGTTCGAGTTACATATGAGTTCGATTTTTTTAATCGCCAAAATATTCGTATCTTTTACAGGTTCCCTGGACACGATGAAGTTCGAACAAAAGCGAATGACGTCCGCTTCGGCATCTTCAAAGACGAAGGTCGTCCGTGAGAACTTCAGCGCCAGTGAAGGGACAGCCGTCGTGGAGGCTGGTGGCACTTACCAGGGGAAGGGTGCCAGGACTCAGCATCAGAGGATAGCCAGGGAAGAAGTGGCTGCATCACACTCTGCGGCTTTCAAACAGGTAACGAGAAATTCATTTTGGTTTCTTCGTTTTTCGTACCTATTTATTATAATTTTTAATCAACAAAAAAAGAACGCGCTAAGATCTCATAATATTATTGAGTTTCTGTAAACTAATTTAATCTAATGTTTTTTAATTGCATATACGCAAACATTGGATTTTTTTCCCTGTCGGGAATCAAATGATATTTTTTGACAAACTTTTTAACATATCAATACAGACGAAGTTGGAATATTATAGAAGAACCAGGAACTCAAGGCACCTACAGGGCTTACGACCTGTCATCGGCTTCAACATTTTATGCGCTTGCGCAACGTTCACCAATTATGCCTTCTTATTGAGTTCCCTTATCATTGGAATTTTTGAAAGTTCTATATATTTGAATAATGAATTTGATCACCTGAAAATAGGACATTTTTACTATTAACATCTATGAAGTAACGAAGAAACTTTTTTTGTAACGCCATCTATTGAGTTCCTGGTTCTTCTATAATATTCAAACGTCGTTTCTATTGAGACGTTAAAAAGTTTGTCAAAAAAAATTAATATTGGCTTCTAGACATCACCGACAGGGTGTGTGTAGTTACCGCAGTAAACAAAAAAATGAATGGGATAACGATGTGAAAAAAAGATTGGGTATAGATTTTGTTGCACATAAAGCATTGATATTTTATTATTTTTTTGTAATCATTTTAAAATTTAAAGTGCAATTAGGTACCTACCTTCTTTATTTTCATGGACATATAAGCTCAGAAAATATAGAAATTATGTCATTATTCATTTTCTATGGAAATTGTATTGGCTAAATTGGCTTATCCTAGTGTGAGGATACCCGTGGATAATTTTATGTTAAAAATACATAACATTATGTTAAAAATATAAATTAATTAGTACAAAATAAGGTGATACAATATTATGAAATATTCGCCACTGAATTGACATAGTACTACTTAACCATATATTATATTATATACCTAAGTATGAATTATGAAAAAAACTACTTAAGCATATATACTAGTTAAGCATATATAGGTAGTTACAAATTATGAAAAAAAATCGTAGAATTTTTTAATAATATGTAATGATAACCATGAATAGTTTTTTGCAAAGTTAAATAAAATATTAAATTACTAATTATTCTTCTTCTTCTCAGCCTGTTCTTTTCCATTCTTGGACATAGGCCTCCCCCTAGACCCTCCACAACTCACTGCATTCACTAATTACCAATAATAACTACAATTACCAATTTAACAATTAAATCTCATTGCCTAAAAAGTGTGCGTGTTCTTTCTTTGCGGCGTCACCTGCGTGAGTACTTATTTAATTCTGTAAGTAGGTACTATAATTGAAGATGACCGGTTACATAAAAGTAATTAAATTATCTTTAAAGTGAATAAAAAGTGTCAATCAGTTGTCAAATAATGACAGTCAACGTGTTGAAATTGAATGATTAGCGTTAAACAGTGCATTGTCGTGTTCGTGCTAAAAATTACACGTTATTATATCATTAATGGATACCTACTGGAAAATATGAAAACAACATAATTGTTAATGTACATAAATGATAGTTAAATGCAATTTTTTTTTGTATAATGAAGAGTAATCAACATATATCGACCGACGATTCTCAGGCTATTTTATTTGACTTTTACAGAAATTATTGTTTTACGAAATTGTAATATAATGTTCTTTTGATAAAAAATAGACATTTTTTTATGATGCAATACTTTATAATGTGTGGTTTAGGTTAAGTAAAAGTTTTGTGGATCACAGATTGAGAAACAATGTTCGTCAATATTTACATAAGTAGATGCCTATTTAAAAAAAATATTATTAAGTATATCATTGGTCAAAAATACAATAAATAATACAATGAGTTATTTTTATATCTATTTACACCTTGTTACGCGTGTATTTTGGAAAAAACCTTTTAATTCTTAAAAACGGTTACTTATTATAATTCTATTTTAGTTCTTAAAATGCATCTGTAATAATAATGATGAATGGTGGCAGGAAGTATAAATTTCAATAAATTTTTCATTTATGGTTGATATCGATGCTTTCCTGTACCTAATATCCTTCAATTGACATTTGTTCTACTTGTGTGTATTGTTTATGAATAAGACTCATCAATGTGTTTGTTTTTATCACATTTACAAGACGTAGGTACCTAACCTAAATAATTTTCTTTCATTTGTCAACTGAATGAATCTGCGTCGCAATAATTCTATCGATAGGATATCTATGTACATACATAGGTATATAGTCTACTGCGTCTTGGAAATTTTCTCGCTCTCCAAAATGCACAATAATTTATTTTCCCTCCAATATTAACTGCCCCGTCTGGCCATAGATGGCGCCACCCAAATACATACTCGACAGTCTCTCTTTCACCCTCGTCATTGCTTTTTTTTTAATCAGAAAAATCTTGTGTAGCAAACTTATATTAGCAGACGCTAAATTACTCGACAGTGGTCACACAAATTATTTTTTTTTTTTGTTTTTATTATATTAAAAATATCTGGATTATTGTTACGCAAAACTAAATAAAATGAAAATCCAGCAGTATTTATTTAGACCACTTATGTAGGGCAAGCAATAAGTATTGACAATAGAAAAATATACTTAAACAAATCTAATAAAAAGATGGAATCAGGTCAGTTAAAAATATTTTGCAATAGTTATTTTATAATCGAACCTTTTGAAAATCACCTGTAACATTTTTAACGAGACTAATATTAATTATTATTTATCAACCCAACAATTATAATTATGTTGGTAGCAAGCTCTGCAAAAATAACAATCTCGTGTCAAATATGTTACAATGTTATAATTATTACAATGTCAATTGCATAATTAGGTATTGTTTATCTACCGCCGACGTGTATCCGAATAATGTCATTATGCTTGACCTTCGTTTTTATAGCGGACAACGGGCACACCCCGAACGCGCCCCTCCACGTTTCCCGCCAATTTTCCACCCTTTGTTTTCCATAGAAAGTACATACTATATACCTACTCGATTCGATGTACAAAATTTAGATCACAGATAACAGTGGTATATATATTCAGTCGCGTTACAACCGCGCGCAAGTACAGACGTTTCATCGATTTTCGTAGCATGCCGAGAAAGAAGGCTCTATGGAAGGTATATTAACTACTAGCGACATCGGTATCGATCGGCGATGGCCCTGTATATTTTGGTGAATTCAGCGAGGATATTTTGCAGACCTATCATGTTCAAGCCTACGAGAAACTGCTCGTTTCCAGTCCGAGGGGGCTCTTTAAGGGTTTGAACAATAATAAGCTTTGAAGGCTTTAAGCACATCGTTTTATTTACGTTGCACCAAGCTTTTGCGCTTTTCATTAAAACAATATATGCATAAAATATTATTGTCAATAAGAGCCAAATATGGTAATAGGGCAATTATTGCCATTACTGGTACGAAATATCTTTTCAATTTGATCGAAAATGATAGATTCATCGAAAAAGTATTTAAGATAACATTCTACTGATTTCGTTTTGATAGTTTTGTTAATATTTTGTGAATTTTTTGTATGAAATAATATGAAAATTGTATAAATAATTATAGGCTTTGGTACCGCAAAATTTTATAGTTTTAAAACGAGATAAACTAAAAAATGATTATTATTTTAATGCAATAAAAATTGCGACCATTTTAAGCCATCGTTTGCTTTGATTGAGCTACATACAATGTAAATTTATTTATTAAAAATTCTTTTTACAAGTATAATAATAACAAGTATGTACAATATAACTTGATAAAGTAGTAAATAAAATGTATAATACTTGACTGCATATACACATTGATCAACGTCTTTGGCCCAAATAGTCCTGTATAGGGACTGGCTGCCTTACTTAAAAAAAAATGTATAATACTATAATTCAGTTAAAAGTCAAAGTTTAAGTCATAAGTGTATGCATATATTTATTTTAATTTGTGTATTAGGCTACTCTACTAGGCTATGCCTGTCCCAGAGTAGCGTTATAAATCAGTTCTATTATTTTTATTCGTCATAGTGTTAGTAAATTTTTATAAGGTTTAGTGGTAGGTTGAAGTGATACAGAGGTGCAAGTATACGTTTTAGTGTAGTATGAAATATTGCTTAATGTGAAAAGGGTTAATGCTAATATAATTTAGATTTTTTTAAGTCAATTAAGTAGTAATATTAAACAAATTTTCTGTTTCTTTTTGTCCTTTAGTAATTAACCAGTTGTTTTCTATAGCTTTCAATATTATGTGATTTTTTTCAATTATTATTAAATCTTATTTATGGTATTATTTTTTTATTATAATAATTTTACAAAATGTGTTGCTACACGGGAAATTGAGAAGCTTTAATAAAATACCTTACATAAATATGTTTGAGGTGCGATATAGAAATATAGGAATGTGTAACACTATTCATCCCACATAAGTCAAACAATGATTGTATGTACATAGTTGACTGATTCTCAATTTTAGATACGATGTTTTAATTTGCGTATATTTCTTAAGTATGTCTGCAAAAATCGTCTTACATACAATAATACTTGGCGAGATGTTTATTTTCTCCCACGACATTTTGTTCAAAACATTCACTGAGAGCCGAAATATTTTCGTTTTGTCATTTTTCGTATCACCTACCTGCCCTATTTTTGTAACATTACAAATGTTTGGTAATGAATATTCGCAAATATACCTACATTCCCGGTTACGTAAATTCCCGTTTATTTTCCTGTAGCGTCTGAGCGAGAAAGTAAATAACACGGAGGCGAACTGAATCACAAATAACGTATAAACTATGAAAGTGATCATAATTATAAACTACAAAATATTCTGGAAATCGTTCGAGTGATTCATCGGTCAAGTGTGGAACAACTCATTCAAAAATATAGTATGGTATCACTCGAGGACTAGTGGATAATTCACTGTAGAAATAGGATAGATCAGGCTCTCTGTATATGTGATATTGTACATATGTGAATAATATTCCCTTCAAAGCACGAGTATATCTCTTTTTGAAGGAAGTCATATTATAAAGTGTATTAATTTATTTTTTGCTATGTATTTTTTATGTAAAATATGTCTTTTTGTAATAAATAAATAAAATAAATAAAAAATATGTATGATAGTGTACAAAAAACCACTTGATTTTAACCTCCTGAGTTCCAGACATACTTTTCTTGGGGTTTTTTCTGAAACTTTTGTAGCACAGTGCTTGACAATGACGTCATTTTATAAAAAATGACAGGTGACATGTGAAGTTAACATATCTTTTTATTGCATAAAAAGTCAATAGATGTCACTGGTGAAAATATTTTTAATGTTGCCATTTAAAACAAAGATTACATATTTTTTATTTCGAACGTACCTACCTACAATACAAAGGAAAAATGCACTCAGGAGGATTTATACTTGCACTACTTATACTACTTGCACTGCAAAGATTTTTAATACCATCACAGCATATCCCACAATGTGGGGTAACTAGCAACAGGTGTGAATTAACTTTAAAAAAAGTACGACAACAGCGCGTATTCCTACATACATGTCTCGTCATCATCATTCAGAATTGGTGGTGAACCTCATTGCTGGACTATATCAAATGTTATTTATTTAATTAGAGGACAACATACAGCGTATAATAAATTATATAAAATAAATGTGATTTAAGTAAATATTAAAGCCAATTACAGGTTGACTGTCACTGGAGTTATTGTAGTATATTAAGATAAGTTAAGAATAGTTATATATTATGGTGAGCTATTGTGTGAATGATGTGTGAAATTGTATATATATAAATGTGTGCAGTAAGTGTTGAGTAAGATTAGTTAGTGTTGCCTGTTGTATTTTCATTTTCCCGACTTACGGATATAAAATAGTCGAAGCACTACACAAGCCGGTGCATTACATTTTTTATTTTCAATATATAGGTATTTTTATTTCTTCGCATATCTACCAGCTGAGGGATTGAAGTTATAATGGGTTTGAAAATTGCGAAACTAATTCAATTTTGTATTTTGTTTGGGTATTTTATTAAACTAGTTGCATGTAACACATGAGATCCAACTGTCGATAGCGATAGTATGTATAGTTGAAGAATATGTACCAAACTATAAACCCATAGATACAAATTATTGAATATTTTCAGATATTTTGTTTTCTATACAACATTGTAGGTATGTATGTCAAGATAGGATAGTATGGAGGAAGATCCTTTTTCCTACCCAGAATATGCAAATAGCATGATGGTATGTATGTATGTTTGGAGATGAAGTATCAAACTATTAAGTCTTCTTACATATTGTGTATAGGCGACTGCCATACAAAATGTATGAAGCGATGTCGTCACTAAATTTAATTTTTAAAAAAATTGTTAAAAAAAAATTGGGATCTTCTACTACAATGTTAATATTTTTTATAGAAAATTAAATTATCTAGTTGGGGTGTTTCGGCTTTTTTCGATATTTTAAAAAAAAATTACAGTATAAGCAGTTAAACTCATAAATTTATAAAAAAAAAAAATACTTTTCTTAATAAAAAATGTTTGAGAAACCCTGGAATTTTTTTGAAAAAACTAATTTGAGATTTTGTATTTGTCTATGTTTGTACCAATTTTCAGCGTTCTAGCGTTTATGGTTTCTGAGATATATGGAAAAATAAAATAAAAATTCAAAAGTTGATAACCCCTGACTGAAACAAAAATTCAAAATTCCGAGTATAAAAGTTTTGTAGGCCTGTAACTGTTTATATATTCTGAAATTTTAGGCTCTGTAAATTGAGCGGATCAAAAGTTATAAGGGGGGGACGGACACACAGACACACAGACACACACACACACAGACACACACACACACAGACACACGAAATGTTCTACTCCGAATTCTGAGTAAATCCGTGTATGGAACATATATGCTGCGAAGCCTCTAAGTTGGTGTTTTTTGACTTCAAAGTTGGAAAAGCCGTGAAAAAAGTAGACCTCTCCATACAATTCTCGCGTATTCTGGCTTGATACATTGTCGATATGTTAAGAGAACAAAGTTCTCCTGAACAAATCGACAGTTGGATTATATCACTGCGTGATATAATTAAATTTGTTCTATAAAAATACGTATTTGAATAAATACAATAATTGAATGTACTAACAGGTAAATTAGGTAACTTAATAAATACAATATACAGGTACCTAAATGAAAATAAATGGTAGGTATGATTTTTTATCGACCGACGACTTAATAATAATATCTATTATAGGTAGGTACTATTTGAAATGTTTCCAAGATATTTTTGATATCGATTTTATGTATTTTTACATCTTTCGTGTGTTCATTTATCTTTTCTTGGAACAAAGTCACTGACAAACCTAGCGCGTGGGATGTATTTATTGAAAAGTTCAAATCCACGAAACTATGAAAATAAATCGTTGAGAATATAACATGTGTTTGGATCTTATATAATATAACAAAGGTATATTGATTTTCATTATTAGGTAATAATAAATTTAACGATTTTAATGTGGTGTGTCAATATTTTCTTCGATATTATTTAAATTTCTCTATATTTTTTTCTTTATTTAGTATATTTTAAAAAACTCATAAAAAAATATTCGATTCAAAATGGCGGTGGAAATTATACGAGGTAGGTACCTACGTATGGTTCGGTTAAAGAGGATTGATGAACATTTCCGGTAAAAGCGATCTGACCAGAATGATGTATGCAGCATACGTGAACCTTGTTGTGTGTATTCACAGTACATTCTTCCAGAAATAAATAGATAAAACGGCCATGATGCTATGTTTGTATCATCCGTTGGTGATTATCTTTCGACCTAGCTCCACGCACTCCCTAACTTATTCAAAATTTACAATGTCGCAATAATGTGTAGGTACTACAAGTTTTATCAAATTGATACTAAACATATTTTCAAATGAACATAATATATTACTTATATTAAATAATAACAACAACACAATAACATTTTGTAAATCATCAATTATTTACGAAATAACAGTTGGCAAGCCGTTGGCTTCTGGGCAGGCGTCCTGGGTTCGATCCCCAGCAGAGGAATTTAAATTCATTTCTCACGTAAATATTACTTCTCTGGGCTGGATACATTGGTTAATTGGAAGAAATTGCCATATAGCAATAGATTCCTTCGTGCCTTCGTGGCTCGGTTGGTTAGGTATCTGACTGCTGATCCAAGGGTCCCGGGTTCGATTCCCGGCGGAGACACTGTTTTTAATTATGTTTTCAGTCTGGATCTGTGAGACGATAAATATTGTAGGTCTCCAGAATGTGGCAACTTGTTATTGGGTGCGTGTTAAATAATTGTTTGACTTAGGACCTGTTAGTTTCCCGAGAAGCTACATAAAATAAAATCAATTCGCCACTTGCGCAGGGTGCAAGGAAGTGTTTATTATTAGATATTACAAATCATCAATTCATTACAAAATCTCATGATATTAATTATTGATTTTGTATATTATTTTGTATATCTATATCATTCATTAACAAAAGAAAATAATGTAAATAATCGAGTCATAAAAAAATAGCGCAATCGAATACGTCATCGGATGGTTCCAAAATAAAATACACAAAATTACATTACAAAAATCATCGACCGCATTATTTGAACCATTGTTTTTTTTTCAATTCTAATCACATTAACCATTAATTTACAAAATAACATTCAAATCATTGATTTACAAAATATCATTACATAAATCGATCGGTAAAATCTGTTTTTGTCGGTTATTGTAATGTTTATTTTCAATTATACATTTGTCACGTTTTATATTCGTAATAAAAAAAAATCTTTTTTTATTTCATTCTAACTCAATGCCAATACGTTATGTGTGATTTTTTCATTGTATCAATGTTAGACATAATGTTGCCATTAATGTGACAAATTATCCATTTAACTCTCGCTGTGCAGTGAAGGGTTTATCTCAAGTTGTAGGTATAATATTTTATTTTAAATGAACTTGGCTATCCAACAAAAAATAATAATCATATATCAGAAAACGAGATTATAAGTTAATCGTTTGACTTGTGTGCCCGCTTCCTGGATTCGATTATTTAGAATTAGAATTTTAGAAATTTCTAAAGATTTAGAAATTTATTTGAAACATTTTTTTTTCGCAATTCTTGCTCCTCTGGGCTGAAACACTGGTTGAAAAGAAGTAATTACCATTCGGTAATAAAATCGCCACATGTCCATGTCCTGGAAATGTTATTATTAATATTATATGGCTGCTCTTCTTCCAAAGATATTTTTTTCTTCATTAGTACCTACTTATCTACGTGATTGTATTTAAATTTTATATTTTTCCGTGCAATTTGTTTACTTATCAAATGTATTTGTGAATTTATCATTAATTGTGCACTGTTCAAGATTAAAATTTAAAAAAAGGTCAAGCACTTTTTGATACTTTGAACCCGGTCTCTAGATTTTTTTTTATATTTATCAGTGGCGCGCGTACAGATGAGTTTAAAAAATGTAATAATTTTTATGTCTAGTAATATTGACACAGAAAGGAAACTAAACATTTCCGTGTAACGCGCGTCACGAGTCGCCCTTCCCCCCACCCCCCACTCTACGTCCCATACGAATGAAAATAAACTCAATCAAACGAACGAAGACTAGAATCGGCCGAGTTGAGCTCTTTCCTCGCCTCCGCGCTGTACTGTCAGTCGGGCATACAAACATTTATTATTATTATCATATTTATTATTAACTCGTTTCCTTTATAAACCAACTACGTTATTTTATTAAATTTTGTATCGAACTGTGTCAACCATTGTTACTTCCTCGGTGAAAATGTTCTGAGTTCAAAGTGGTGATAACGAGTGTGACTAATTTAGTCGTTTCATTTCACTAATTTGTAGTTTTTCCCTCGTCCGTGCGTTCCCGAGTGATAGTTTTGCAACATTCTCGCTTTTGGTGTCGTGCCAAAATAATTTTCCTCGATTTTTGATACATGGCTCGTAGGCTTGTTTTTACTTCGACGTGTGATTAACTCATTTGGGTGGCCGCTTTAAAATCACCTGCACAGCCGGCCGCGGAGACACTCGAAAAGACACGAGTTCAATCGAGTGGAATATGTGCGAAAGACGAACATATTGATGTAAAATGTCGGCGCCGTGGCCTGTCAGAAAAGTGGTTCTGAGACCTAACACTCCGTTGCGGCTGTCTTGCTCGGATCCGCCCGTCCCCTCAGTGGACACTCCAGGAACCGCGACTATGGGACCTTCCGGAGCTGACGCCAGTCCCGCTGATTCAGTCATGAGCCCTCGCGTCAAGATCACCGAAGTGCCAATGACACCAATGAGTCAATCTGAAGATCAAACGGAAACATCCTATGGAGCTAAAGTTGCCCAGGAACCCTTCAGCCCGAAAGGAATAGTCGAAATGCCGTTTAGTCCAAAAACCCAAAAGGAAGCTCCGTTCAGTCCGCGAGGTCAAGTCGACGCACCTTTCAGTCCAAGAACTCAAGTTGACGCACCGTTTAGTCCACGTAGTCAATTCGACGCTCCGTTCAGTCCACGAAGTCAAGTTGATGCGCCTTTTAGCCCGAGAAACCAAATTGACGCTCCGTTCGGATCTAGAGTTCAAGTTGACGTTCAGTTTAGTTCTAGAAATCATGCGGACGAATCGTTCAGTCCCAGAAATCAGGTCGTTGAGGCTCCTTTCAGTCCTAGGATTCATGTGACTGAGGCTCCTCGCGTCCCGATGGTGAGATGTGTACCAGTCCAGTTGGATTCTGAAGATATGGATGCCCTTCTAGAATATTCTGTGAGTTATAAAGATTCTGTGAGTTATGTTAATGCGTGAATATATACAATAGAAGGTAATTAAACCGTAAAAAAAGGTTGTTAAACCGTAAATTGAAATAAATAAATAAATAATTGTTTACAAGTGGCCTAAGTCTTCAAATTTGTTGATTTTTTATGTATAGTTAGATAATATTATACAGATTTCGGGAAAAATATTATTTTTTCCGGAACGCCTAGAAAAATAAAAAAAAATACGAAAAATGTATGAAGAAATTTTCATATATTATATTCGATTTCAAGACACCTACCGCTTAGTTTGCTAATTACTTATTTAAACAATTTATCATTTGAAGACCAAATTACGAACAGTAATTTTATTAAATCACAATTTAATAAAATTACTGTCCGTATGAGAAATTAGTTACTCGCAAACTCGACGATAGGTGTCTTGAAATCGAACATTTATGTGAATTTCTTCATACATTTTTCGTAATTTATTTTTACTTACAAATTCAACTTTGTTTACGAATAATGTGATGTACCTAATACGTCAATCTCAATCATTATACACAATTTTACCGCGCTAAGTTGACCAGTTTGTACGAATTATTTGGTTTCGTATATTGAATTCTGATTTACGACTTTGATCGTTGTTTTTGATAGCATTAGTTTACTACTTGCGCAATATTTCGTATTGGTCGTGTTCAATAACCTTTGATTCTGTCTGGACAGATGAATAATACATAAATTTGTTTTGGTAATAGGTAAGTAGGTACTTAATATTCATTTTGTTATTTACAATTTTTCAGTGATAGTTTAAATAAAAATACGGAGGCTTAGGAAAAAAATGTCGACGTGAAGTCTTTATACAACTTTCCTGTCATTCTTTTCCGCTTGATTTGTACAGTAAGTTGAATAAATATACATATTTAGAAATGAAATTATGTCTTATTTTCATTATTTGGCTATCTTGTTATAAGTTGACAAGTCGAAATGAATAATTAATTAAATATAATGACTTTTATATTTAAAACCGGTTTTATAAAAAATAAATAATAAAACCTTAGGTAAAAGATTTCTTCAAATTTTCAGTAGGTATCTTTTAAATGGTAACGCGTCATGTTTAAACAAAATATTATTACCTGATTGATAGAATACCTTGTTGGCGCCATTGATAGAATACCTTGTTGGCGCCATTGATAGAATACCTTGTTGGCGCCATTGATAGAATACCTTGTTGGCGCCATTGATAGAATACCTTGTTGGCGCCATTGATAGAATACCTTGTTGGCGCCATTGATAGAATACCTTGTTGGCGCCATTGATAGAATACCTTGTTGGCGCCATTGATAGAATACCTTGTTGGCGCCATTGATAGAATACCTTGTTGGCGCCATTGATAGAATACCTTGTTGGCGCCATTGATAGAATACCTTGTTGGCGCCATTGATAGAATACCTTGTTGGCGCCATATATTTTCATATAATATACTAGATGTAGTACCTACTCCGTGCAAAAAGTGAGTTATGGAATATCGCGCGTTTGACGTTTTGGTTGGCAACATATTGCAGTTTTCCTTACATTTCAACACATCCTAGATAATTGTTCTCTAAATTTTTATAAAGAAGTGTTTTTTTTACGACAAATAAATCCGAAAACAATGTGGTCTGCAAACCAAAACGTCAAAAATCCCCCGGAAAAATGCCTCACTTCGATTCATACAAAATTTGCTAACTACGACTTCTAGTATATTATAATAAAAATCTATGGCTGACGTCTGTACCACAGAAATTTTCGGAATCACTGTAATGCATGCTCACACATTCCGAAAAAAAATGTTTAAGAGGGTGACTGCTGCCAACGTACCTATTTTTTCAATTTGATATACCATTGGATATCTGCTTTCTTAAGAGGGTGACTGCTGCCAACGTACCTATTTTTTTCAATTTGATATACCATCATTATTACTAAACGAATCATTTTGAAAAAAATAACCTAGTTAGTTTGGATATTAATAAAGAGAAATATACCTTAACTTTTTGATTATGTTCTGTATATTATATTCTTGTAGGAAAATAATAAGCATACCCCAATTTTAGACATTTATCTTAAATTTCTAAAAAAATATAAGGTATAGAGCAATATTTTTTTATAAATTAAAGAAGAATAAAATACCTGGTAAAATATGATATGACGTTGCATTAACGCATCAGGTTAAGTAAATAAACCAAAAAAACTTTTATTACGCAATGGCGCTTAATGGAAAATAAATGTTTTTTAGGTTTATTTACTAAACCTGAAGCATTAATGCAACGTCGCATCATATTTTTCTAGATATTTTTGTCTTCTTTAATTTAAAAAAAATATATTACTCTACGCCTTATAGTTTATTAAAAATATATGATAAACGTTGAAAATCGGGGTATGCCATTATTTTTCTACAAGAATTTATACAGAACATTATCAAAAAGTTAAGGTATATTTTTGTTTATTAATATCCAAACTCTCTAAATTATTTTTTTCAAAATGATTTGATGAGAAATAATGATGGTATATCGAATTGAAAAATAGGTACGTTGGCAGCAGTCCCCCCCCCTTAAAGAATATCTACAATATTGTTTTGTTAGTCGCAACTCACTAATTTCATATTCATCGTAAAATTTCCTTTATTTTTGACGTTTACTTGAATATACTAATTATTGGTTGTGTCTTTCCATTTAAGCTGACGTCTCGAGTAACTTAATATCGATCCGCGAAAACTTGGATTAGTTCATTTCACCCCACACTTGACCACTTTTGCATGAATTTTAGTTTAGATGTTAGACGAGATTTCTCAGTATAATACCGATGTTAAAATCGATCCGGGGAAATAGCGTTTTACCTTCTTCGGCGTTTTTTTATTTTTACCAACCAATCAGAACACCCTATGAATAATCGTTTCAGTTTTGAATCTTTGTAAATTAGAATTAATTTGTACTGTAGTTATTATTTAAAATTAAGTTCATCAACGTCGATTATTTGGAAATACACATTTTTCGTACCATTACGTCGTTTTGCTATTTCGGGTAGGCAAAGAGAACCAAAGATAGAAAATATACAAGACTCGCTTCATTCACTTTCATGCATATGTTCTTTTATTATTCTTTCATTGTATATCCCTCTATATCCCATTTATGTGGTCATAACGACTTTTTATCGTATAATTATGTCATACAAAAATCACTCATTCATATTATGGTGCTTAAATTGTATATTTTTCTTACGTATGTGTTATAACAATAAAGTTAAGTGATTGGTGTGGTCCACATATAAAATATTTTATTATTTTATTTAATGTTTAGTAGCTTTGCAACAGCAAAAGACAAGGTTGTTCCTTGATCAATCAATACGACGATTAATAGCTGAAATCTTTTTTTTCTGTGTGTAATCAAATGTTAGTCTATCTGAAAAGACCACTGCATGATTGTATTATATGATAAAAATAACTGTTCAACAATTTACATAATATGACAACCATTCTTTATACTACCAGCCATGAAGATAGACCTGACAACACTGCTTCACAGTCTTATATTATTGTTACAAAGTGGCACTAAATAATGAGTTATTAGTTTACTGATAATATCTATGGAGTCGTTATATATTTCGTGTTAAATTGTCACAATGACGATAACATTGCTGTTCCATATTTAACTATAACGTAATTTATTAAAAGAAGACACTGATTTAATACCTGTTTTAAAATTAGTGACCTGTAATTCATCATTATTCATTCATGACTATATTATGATTCATTTTTCCTGACGAGTTATCATCATTATCAACTATGTCATTTTATCCCGTTCATCTTCAATGGGTGAAAAATCTCAAATCACTTTATGCCTACGTAATCTTGCACACAAATTTCGATAAATATTGTAAATATTTAACGTGAACACCGTGGTTCGTAAACTTTCTGGTAAAGTTATATTTTGTCACACGATTTTTTCATAATTAATAAATTAGGGAATTTAATATTACGCTGACCAATGTTCAGTTCTGCATTTTCTATGGTCAATATAATCAGTTATTATTTCCCGCGCGATTTTATGCGAGATTTATTTTATTGAATTCCATTATTGATTAGTTTAATTTTTGATACTACAATACGTATAGGTATTAAAATTTTGTTACGTCCGCGCACACAGCTATAATGTATTTCGTTTTATTAGAACATTATTATCATTATCAAGACTATATGTAACTATCCGTAAGTATTATATTATACCTACTCTTTGACTATAACGGCTGGGGTTTCTGCTGCGATATTATGAATGGAGAGGGAAGCATTATTTATATTAAAAATCTAACACTATAAAATTCAAGTTATTTAACACTTTGATAAAGATGAATAGGAATTTTCATTTTTATAAAAGGCCGTTAAAGGGATTTTATCATTAAATCGATTTTCAGCATTAAGTATTTCTTCGTTCTTACAATGTACCTTTGTTTCATTTCACTTAACTCGTTAATAATATATTATTATCACGTGGAACTATCCAGAGTATTTTCTATCGATATTCTAAGGTAGCCAGCCTGGCTGCTGCCCAAACCAATACAGTGTGTTACACAATACCTACTATATTGTAAATATCTATAGCAATAACGTTACATAATGTGTGTTTTTGTGAATCATTATATATTTTAATACTTATTGACATAATTTCTATATTTTTTTTACTTTTTGGTGTTTATACGGAATGTTTCGATAAACTTAAAATAACATCTTATTTTTTGGCCACACTGCCACAAGTGTCATAGTCCCTTGACAAATTTTGAACATTGTGTATATTTTGTGATTAATCGAGGTACCAAGATCGTTTTTCTTATCTACTTGATCTGTGATCATCAGATTTTCTAAGCATTCTTCATTTTTCATACGTACATATGCTCAAAATTCACTAGAATTTTCTTCCCAAGAACACGTTTTATAATACGTATTCTCTGGGATCGGAGACATTGTGCTCCTGGTCAATCATATATTTCAGAAAGTACGTCTCTACCATCATAAGTCAAAACACCTCAACAATTTTCTTTTCTTCGTTTCTTCACGTTTAACACAAACAAGAGCAAATTGTTATATTTTAATTGTACTGTCCATAATATAATAATAACTTTAGTAACCTAATTTTCATATAATATCTCACGTATTTTTCTTGAAATGTGTTTTGGTGATTATTGGAAATATTTGTATTATCCAACTAATTTGCATCAGTTGCAATTGGTTTATATCCAATAAATGTGACGTCTTTATTCGTTTTACTTAAAAATTCCAAGTCACGTTGTTATATCAATTCCACAATTAATTGATTTTTAGATAGATATATTCAGTCAGAAACAATGACAAATTTAAAGATATCATGTTTTAAAAAATCGGAAAAGTAGTCTGTGATAAATATTTTATGTTTTCTTACAGTTTGATGAGTGTTGAGATTTCCCTGAACTCCGTATAATGTGTCATAAGATTTTAATACACCCTGTACGCTAATGTCAACAGTAAAATCTATTTGGATCTCTTATTGCATGTTGAGAGCACGAGCAGTTGTAGTCAAGGTGCTCACAGCATCACACATTGCTGGACCGAGACTTATCTTTAAACTATTCCGCTTTGATATAGTTTTTTACGCAAACGGTTCTTCGATAAAGTTAAAAAAAACAGTGTTCTTATCTCCCGGTTTGGAGATTGTGTGCTGCGTACTTTAACAGTCGAAAATTATAATAATTACGTCATTTCAAATTGTTTCTATCTGAGAGTGTCTTTGAGACTTTCGTTGAAATGTATAGACATAAAGTGCATCCAGATTTAAAGCTCAACATAAATCCGGTAATTGGTATAACTCAAACACAATTTCAGACCTTTTTTATTTTAAAATATAACCACGTAATGTATTTAGAATAGTTTATTTTAAGTAGTGTTTCAATTATATTGTCACATGAAAACTATCTACTATTTGCGCAGCTAGTTATTTTTTTAATCCTATAAAAATGTATACGTTTAGAATTCGCTTCCGATAACAATGTAATCTGAATAAATAAATTCTACATTTTCTATTTTTAAAATCCAATTAGATTTATGAATTAATTTCCTTTTCAAATTATATACTAAAATCATAGAATTATAATTCTATGACTAAAATGTAGCGCGCATACTTTTTCAAATATATTCCCGCGCATCCTTCAGTTGAAAATTATTTATTCCGCTTGAACGAATTATTTCAACAAATTATCGCCTTTTGGACTTATTGGAAAAAATAGAACTAGAATGTAATAATTTCGCGTTTGATTAATGTTTCGTTTACTGTGTAATATTTTTATTGAATATTTATTACGAGATGACATGTCACTTCCAAAGTCATAGATGACAGAAATCAAAGAAAATAATGAATGGGTGTAGAGTTTTTGGTTCTGTAATGAAAATCACGAAAATATAAGGTGGCAATGCATCAAAGCTACAATGGCCAAAACATTTTTCTGGTTTTGTTTATGAATTTATCGCGGCAAAACGTAATCTTTTATAATAAAAATTCAGTTAAATATTTAAATAATGAACAATATATGCACTTTTCATATTGCATTTTTTCTGATTTTCAACAAAATTTTCATAGAATTATAATATCTAAGAAATTTTTATATTTTTTCAAGATATTTTACAAAAACTTCACATTCTCATAATTATGTAAAAGTCCTTATTGTGATTAATAAAACAGAAGAATGACTTGTTAGTGGAATGGCTTTTCCTATTTTGATCTGATCTATCTATTTTTAAATATTTTATTTATTTATTTATTTAATATATCTTTACACTTTTATGACATAATGTTATATAATAATCAACCTCACTAGGACTAGCCTGTATCGAGGTCGAAAATTTTACAAAATCAAATGGTAAAGACAATAATATAAAATGATATAAAAATAGTATGTAATACAAAAGAAACATAAAAGTATAACAAAAAAAATTTAAAACTATAAGAAAAGATACATAAAATAACAGAATACAAATAAACACAAAAATGAACCCAGAGCTATAAAATATACTATGTTGCAGCTAAATACAGTTGGGTACCTGCGTCCATAACTGCAACAATAATTATATACATCACAGCTCTGGACTCACTATATACCTACATACATACTAATAAAATATACTATGCTGCAGCTAAATACAGTTGGGTACCTGCGTCCATAACTGCAACAATAATTATATACATCACAGCTCTGGACTCACTATATACCTACATACATACTAATAAAATATACTATGCTGCAGCTAAATACAGTTGGGTACCTGCGTCCATAACTGCAACAATAATTATATACATCACAGCTCTGGACTCACTATATACCTACATACATACTAATAAAATATACTATGCTGCAGCTAAATACAGTTGGGTACCTGCGTCCATAACTGCAACAATAATTATATACATCACAGCTCTGGACTCACTATATACCTACATACATACTAATAAAATATACTATGCTGCAGCTAAATACAGTTGGGTACCTGCGTCCATAACTGCAACAATAATTATATACATCACAGCTCTGGACTCACTATATACCTACATACATACTAATAAAATATACTATGCTGCAGCTAAATACAGTTGGGTACCTGCGTCCATAACTGCAACAATAATTATATACATCACAGCTCTGGACTCACTATATACCTACATACATACTAATAAAATATACTATGCTGCAGCTAAATACAGTTGGGTACCTGCGTCCATAACTGCAACAATAATTATATACATCACAGCTCTGGACTCACTATATACCTACATACATACTAATAAAATATACTATGCTGCAGCTAAATACAGTTGGGTACCTGCGTCCATAACTGCAACAATAATTATATACATCACAGCTCTGGACTCACTATATACCTACATACATACTAATAAAATATACTATGCTGCAGCTAAATACAGTTGGGTACCTGCGTCCATAACTGCAACAATAATTATATACATCACAGCTCTGGACTCACTATATACCTACATACATACTAATAAAATATACTATGCTGCAGCTAAATACAGTTGGGTACCTGCGTCCATAACTGCAACAATAATTATATACATCACAGCTCTGGACTCACTATATACCTACATACATACTAATAAAATATACTATGCTGCAGCTAAATACAGTTGGGTACCTGCGTCCATAACTGCAACAATAATTATATACATCACAGCTCTGGACTCACTATATACCTACATACATACTAATAAAATATACTATGCTGCAGCTAAATACAGTTGGGTACCTGCGTCCATAACTGCAACAATAATTATATACATCACAGCTCTGGACTCACTATATACCTACATACATACTAATAAAATATACTATGCTGCAGCTAAATACAGTTGGGTACCTGCGTCCATAACTGCAACAATAATTATATACATCACAGCTCTGGACTCACTATATACCTACATACATACTAATAAAATATACTATGCTGCAGCTAAATACAGTTGGGTACCTGCGTCCATAACTGCAACAATAATTATATACATCACAGCTCTGGACTCACTATATACCTACATACATACTAATAAAATATACTATGCTGCAGCTAAATACAGTTGGGTACCTGCGTCCATAACTGCAACAATAATTATATACATCACAGCTCTGGACTCACTATATACCTACATACATACTAATAAAATATACTATGCTGCAGCTAAATACAGTTGGGTACCTGCGTCCATAACTGCAACAATAATTATATACATCACAGCTCTGGACTCACTATATACCTACATACATACTAATAAAATATACTATGCTGCAGCTAAATACAGTTGGGTACCTGCGTCCATAACTGCAACAATAATTATATACATCACAGCTCTGGACTCACTATATACCTACATACATACTAATAAAATATACTATGCTGCAGCTAAATACAGTTGGGTACCTGCGTCCATAACTGCAACAATAATTATATACATCACAGCTCTGGACTCACTATATACCTACATACATACTAATAAAATATACTATGCTGCAGCTAAATACAGTTGGGTACCTGCGTCCATAACTGCAACAATAATTATATACATCACAGCTCTGGACTCACTATATACCTACATACATACTAATAAAATATACTATGCTGCAGCTAAATACAGTTGGGTACCTGCGTCCATAACTGCAACAATAATTATATACATCACAGCTCTGGACTCACTATATACCTACATACATACTAATAAAATATACTATGCTGCAGCTAAATACAGTTGGGTACCTGCGTCCATAACTGCAACAATAATTATATACATCACAGCTCTGGACTCACTATATACCTACATACATACTAATAAAATATACTATGCTGCAGCTAAATACAGTTGGGTACCTGCGTCCATAACTGCAACAATAATTATATACATCACAGCTCTGGACTCACTATATACCTACATACATACTAATAAAATATACTATGCTGCAGCTAAATACAGTTGGGTACCTGCGTCCATAACTGCAACAATAATTATATACATCACAGCTCTGGACTCACTATATACCTACATACATACTAATAAAATATACTATGCTGCAGCTAAATACAGTTGGGTACCTGCGTCCATAACTGCAACAATAATTATATACATCACAGCTCTGGACTCACTATATACCTACATACATACTAATAAAATATACTATGCTGCAGCTAAATACAGTTGGGTACCTGCGTCCATAACTGCAACAATAATTATATACATCACAGCTCTGGACTCACTATATACCTACATACATACTAATAAAATATACTATGCTGCAGCTAAATACAGTTGGGTACCTGCGTCCATAACTGCAACAATAATTATATACATCACAGCTCTGGACTCACTATATACCTACATACATACTAATAAAATATACTATGCTGCAGCTAAATACAGTTGGGTACCTGCGTCCATAACTGCAACAATAATTATATACATCACAGCTCTGGACTCACTATATACCTACATACATACTAATAAAATATACTATGCTGCAGCTAAATACAGTTGGGTACCTGCGTCCATAACTGCAACAATAATTATATACATCACAGCTCTGGACTCACTATATACCTACATACATACTAATAAAATATACTATGCTGCAGCTAAATACAGTTGGGTACCTGCGTCCATAACTGCAACAATAATTATATACATCACAGCTCTGGACTCACTATATACCTACATACATACTAATAAAATATACTATGCTGCAGCTAAATACAGTTGGGTACCTGCGTCCATAACTGCAACAATAATTATATACATCACAGCTCTGGACTCACTATATACCTACATACATACTAATAAAATATACTATGCTGCAGCTAAATACAGTTGGGTACCTGCGTCCATAACTGCAACAATAATTATATACATCACAGCTCTGGACTCACTATATACCTACATACATACTAATAAAATATACTATGCTGCAGCTAAATACAGTTGGGTACCTGCGTCCATAACTGCAACAATAATTATATACATCACAGCTCTGGACTCACTATATACCTACATACATACTAATAAAATATACTATGCTGCAGCTAAATACAGTTGGGTACCTGCGTCCATAACTGCAACAATAATTATATACATCACAGCTCTGGACTCACTATATACCTACATACATACTAATAAAATATACTATGCTGCAGCTAAATACAGTTGGGTACCTGCGTCCATAACTGCAACAATAATTATATACATCACAGCTCTGGACTCACTATATACCTACATACATACTAATAAAATATACTATGCTGCAGCTAAATACAGTTGGGTACCTGCGTCCATAACTGCAACAATAATTATATACATCACAGCTCTGGACTCACTATATACCTACATACATACTAATAAAATATACTATGCTGCAGCTAAATACAGTTGGGTACCTGCGTCCATAACTGCAACAATAATTATATACATCACAGCTCTGGACTCACTATATACCTACATACATACTAATAAAATATACTATGCTGCAGCTAAATACAGTTGGGTACCTGCGTCCATAACTGCAACAATAATTATATACATCACAGCTCTGGACTCACTATATACCTACATACATACTAATAAAATATACTATGCTGCAGCTAAATACAGTTGGGTACCTGCGTCCATAACTGCAACAATAATTATATACATCACAGCTCTGGACTCACTATATACCTACATACATACTAATAAAATATACTATGCTGCAGCTAAATACAGTTGGGTACCTGCGTCCATAACTGCAACAATAATTATATACATCACAGCTCTGGACTCACTATATACCTACATACATACTAATAAAATATACTATGCTGCAGCTAAATACAGTTGGGTACCTGCGTCCATAACTGCAACAATAATTATATACATCACAGCTCTGGACTCACTATATACCTACATACATACTAATAAAATATACTATGCTGCAGCTAAATACAGTTGGGTACCTGCGTCCATAACTGCAACAATAATTATATACATCACAGCTCTGGACTCACTATATACCTACATACATACTAATAAAATATACTATGCTGCAGCTAAATACAGTTGGGTACCTGCGTCCATAACTGCAACAATAATTATATACATCACAGCTCTGGACTCACTATATACCTACATACATACTAATAAAATATACTATGCTGCAGCTAAATACAGTTGGGTACCTGCGTCCATAACTGCAACAATAATTATATACATCACAGCTCTGGACTCACTATATACCTACATACATACTAATAAAATATACTATGCTGCAGCTAAATACAGTTGGGTACCTGCGTCCATAACTGCAACAATAATTATATACATCACAGCTCTGGACTCACTATATACCTACATACATACTAATAAAATATACTATGCTGCAGCTAAATACAGTTGGGTACCTGCGTCCATAACTGCAACAATAATTATATACATCACAGCTCTGGACTCACTATATACCTACATACATACTAATAAAATATACTATGCTGCAGCTAAATACAGTTGGGTACCTGCGTCCATAACTGCAACAATAATTATATACATCACAGCTCTGGACTCACTATATACCTACATACATACTAATAAAATATACTATGCTGCAGCTAAATACAGTTGGGTACCTGCGTCCATAACTGCAACAATAATTATATACATCACAGCTCTGGACTCACTATATACCTACATACATACTAATAAAATATACTATGCTGCAGCTAAATACAGTTGGGTACCTGCGTCCATAACTGCAACAATAATTATATACATCACAGCTCTGGACTCACTATATACCTACATACATACTAATAAAATATACTATGCTGCAGCTAAATACAGTTGGGTACCTGCGTCCATAACTGCAACAATAATTATATACATCACAGCTCTGGACTCACTATATACCTACATACATACTAATAAAATATACTATGCTGCAGCTAAATACAGTTGGGTACCTGCGTCCATAACTGCAACAATAATTATATACATCACAGCTCTGGACTCACTATATACCTACATACATACTAATAAAATATACTATGCTGCAGCTAAATACAGTTGGGTACCTGCGTCCATAACTGCAACAATAATTATATACATCACAGCTCTGGACTCACTATATACCTACATACATACTAATAAAATATACTATGCTGCAGCTAAATACAGTTGGGTACCTGCGTCCATAACTGCAACAATAATTATATACATCACAGCTCTGGACTCACTATATACCTACATACATACTAATAAAATATACTATGCTGCAGCTAAATACAGTTGGGTACCTGCGTCCATAACTGCAACAATAATTATATACATCACAGCTCTGGACTCACTATATACCTACATACATACTAATAAAATATACTATGCTGCAGCTAAATACAGTTGGGTACCTGCGTCCATAACTGCAACAATAATTATATACATCACAGCTCTGGACTCACTATATACCTACATACATACTAATAAAATATACTATGCTGCAGCTAAATACAGTTGGGTACCTGCGTCCATAACTGCAACAATAATTATATACATCACAGCTCTGGACTCACTATATACCTACATACATACTAATAAAATATACTATGCTGCAGCTAAATACAGTTGGGTACCTGCATCCATAACTGCAACAATAATTATATACATCACAGCTCTGGACTCACTATATACCTACATACATACTAATAAAATATACTATGCTGCAGCTAAATACAGTTGGGTACCTGCGTCCATAACTGCAACAATAATTATATACATCACAGCTCTGGACTCACTATATACCTACATACATACATACTAATAAAATTATACACAAAAACTAGTGTGACCACACGTTTGGAATAAAATATAAATTAAATGACAATATGAATATAAATTATAAGAATAAAAATTACATGACAATGTGAACACTATTGAATACATTTAGCATATTTATACAATTTGAAATAACATAGGATTTTACCAGTTTTTTGAAAATTACAATTGTTTTTGCTGATTTAATTAAAGTTGGAAGATCGTTAAATATAATAGGTGCTACATAAAAGTAGTTTCTCTGACCAAATAAAGTATTCATTCTATCTGGCCGGAAATTGAGAGAGACACTGCCTCTAGTCAATCTATTTTGTTGTGATCTAGTAGCTGTATCCAAATTGAGAGAGACACTGCCTCTAGTCAATCTATTTTGTTGTGATCTAGTAGCTGTATCCAAATTAAAAAAAAACTTGCACAACGCTTGTATGATAAATAATTGTCTAGGGCTAAGTACACCTGTCTCTTCATAAAGTTTGTCAGTGGGATAGCGAAAATCTTTTTTATAAATAATTTTCAAAAAAGTTTTTTGCACTATGCAAAGCGGAGCAAGAGCAGTTTTAGAACACGCTCCCCAACAGCATATGTTATAAGAAATTATTGACTGAATTAATGCATAATACACAGATTGAAGTTCATTAATACCAATTACATTTCTTAATTCTCTGAAAATATATGTTAGTTTCCGTAACTTTTTTGATAAATTATTGATATGTACATCCCACCTTAGAAATCTATCTAACGTAACACCCAAATAACGTATAGAATCCACATTTTCAATTATATCACATTTGCAGTCAGAATAATCTTTACAATTATGAATTTTAAGTGAATACTCTGCTGATGGCACCCCTCTATTTGAAATACTGAATGTTACAAACTTAGTCTTTTTTATGTTCAGTGTAAGTAAGTTAGAATCAAGCCATTTCTTTACCCTAAGCAAGTCCTTATTACATGTGCTGTAAGTCTGATCCCAAGTAGGGGCATGAAAAATCAGTACAGTGTCATCAGCAAAAGTGATTATTTCACCATTGACATTCAGATCACAAAAATCATTAATATATACCAGGAATAATATAGGACCAAGCACACTTCCCTGGGGAACTCCATAATTTATATTTTGAAAAGTGCTTCTGTATCCCTGGACCTCAACTAATTGTGTTCTGTTTTTTAAATAACTTTCAAACCACAACAGTGGTTCTCTTTTGATCCCCAAAGCTTCAAGTTTCTTAAGAAGCAAACCGTGCGACACAGTGTCAAAAGCTTTGGCCAGATCTAAGAACACAGCCAGACATTTATTACCAATATCAAGATTTTTAGTTATAGATTTTAGAACACTGAACAATGCATCACAAGTACTTTTACCCTCACGAAAACCATATTGATTAGCAGATAAAATATCATTCTTTTCCAAGTATGTCATAATCTGAGTTTTGACAAGTTTTTCAATGATTTTAGACACTATATTGAGTAAGGCTATTGGTCTATAGTTGTTCACGTCATACTTATCACCTCCCTTATATAATGGTATAACTTTAGCTTTTTTACAATGTGTAGGGAAATTGCCAGACTCAAAACTGAGGTTAATTATATGGGTAAGGGGCACAGCCAAAGCTGAATTATTTTGTTTGAAAAGAGATGAAGTTAAATGGTCAACTCCACTGGAGTATCCAGAACTTAATTGATTGATTGTTTTAGTAACATCTAGCACACTAACTTTTTTAAATGAAAATATAGAATTAACAACCTTTGACGGCCTGAACTCATGAGTTAAATCACTTTCACATTTACCAATGGATTTTATAAGGCTATCAGCAAATTTAAACCCCACATTACTAAAAAAGTTATTAACATAGTTTGTGGCTAACTCATAGTTTTTAGACACTTCCACTAAGTCATTATTTATTTTTAACGAGGTAAGAGATTGCGATTTTGTCTTCAAATTGACAGCTTCTTTGATAATAGACCATTTTTGCTTGATATTATCTCCAACATTATCAAATTTATTCTTGTAATATGAATGTCGAGTGGTCCTGACAATCCTAACGCACCAGTTCCTGTAGCGCTTGTAATAGTTGAACAGTTGAATATCATTTGGAGATTTCTTACTTTTCAAATGAAGGCTGTCACGTTTTCGTAGGCAGTTGATAACACCTGCAGTTATCCAGGGAGTAAGTTTTTTTATTTTAGGTTTAGAAATATTAGTAATGGTACATTCCTTTAGGCGTTGTTGAAGCAAGTGGATGAAATTGTTTGTAGCCTCATTCACTTCATCAGTTTCTAGGATTGGTAGCCACGTCTCAAGACTCAAACTATAAGTCAGCTTCGTTTCATCGATTTGAAAAGTCTTTTTATTTTTAATTGGTGTATGTTTATAAATTTTAGAAGATTCCAATTTCAGTATAACAGCATAAGGGTCAGTGATGCTAGTCCGGTAAATAAAGCCAGAATGAATAAATTTAGATCTTAACATAATGTATAACTATACATTATGTTAAGATCTAATCTTAACATAATGTATAAATTTAGATCTTAACATAATTTAGATCTTAACATAATGTAGTGCGTAACATAATGTAATGTATAACATGTATTAATTACTGTTGCATTTTAAATCAACAGGAGCAGAGAACATTGAAAGCTGGCCAGCAGGAAGTGAGCCAACAGGAGATGAAGATGGACTCTTTCAGCAGCCAACAGCAGCAGGCTGCTTCAGCCAGCATGGCCCAGCAGCAGGCCCAACAGACAGTCACCAGCAGTGGTGTCTTCAGTCAAAAGAAGCATGTAGCCCAGTCAAATATTTCCATCACGTCCAGCAAAAACATGTGCACCAAGTCTAGTGTAATATCTTCAGCATCACAGGTTGGTTTACTGCCTTTCATGATATTGAATAATAGTAGGTAAAAATTAGTTATAGTGACTGTCTTTTGAATCTTATATCAATGGTTCCATATCTTATGGAATTACAGTCGATAGAAAAAAGGTGAAAATAAAAAAAAACATGCATTTTTTTATTTACTTAAGGTTTGTTACCATCAAATACTGTTTATGATAATACTATACAATCCTTTATTTCCTTGTTCCAGTAGGAAACTATTATACTTTGTAAAAATAAATACTTGACTCTATTGTTAAAATCTTTTGTCAATACCTCTTTCCTATTTTTCTTTTTTTAAAGGAAGCCACAAGATTTTTCTTCTGATTATATTATTATTATTATAGTGACATTATTCAATATTTATATTTTGTTCACGTGTTTAGTAACAACTGTCATAAAAAATCAATTTAGTTCAGAATTATCTTGTCATTTCTAAAAATACATTAGAAGTAGGCGTAGCAGATTGTCTCGTAAAAACTTTGTTGTATGTAACTAATAAATACATATTCACTTTTGTTTCAGATGAGTTTGATGAATGGAACTGTTAAGACTAGTGAGGAAGACTTGTCCAATATGACATTTGAAGATCTCGACAGACTGTGTGCTCAATCGAGCCCAAAGGATGTTGAAATGGCCATAGCCAAGTATTCATCCAGACTAGATGCGTTTGTCAAAGGATTAAAAAGAACGCAGATTGGGGAAATATCTATGAAGAGGGCAACAGCCGATCTCAACAAAATAAATGAAATAGTTAGAAGAGCTTGGGCTGTACCCACTTATGGACATGAACTCGGGTATTCACTTTGCAATGCACTGAGAAATAGCGGAGGACTTGATCTTTTGATGCATAACTGTGTAGAAGGAAACGATGAACTTCAATTTTCATCAGCCCAATTACTTGAACAATGCTTAACTACAGAAAATAGATGGCACGTTGTTGACAATGGATTAGAAAAAGTTGTTAACGCTGCTTGCAGGTGTGCTAAGAAAACAAATTCTGTAGATCATTCACGAGTTGGTACAGGAATACTAGAACACCTCTTCAAACACAGTGAGGGAACTTGCAGTGATGTAATAAGATTGGGAGGTCTTGATGCTGTTCTTTTCGAATGTAGGAAAAACGACATTGAAACACTGAGACACTGTGCCGGAGCATTGGCTAACTTGTCTCTCTATGGTGGAGCTGAGAACCAAGAAGCAATGATTAAGAGAAAGGTTCCAATGTGGTTGTTTCCATTAGCATTTCATAACGACGACAACATAAAATATTATGCTTGTTTAGCTATCGCTGTGCTCGTAGCCAACACTGAAATCGAAGCTGCCGTACTGAAGTCAGGTACCTTAGACTTGGTCGAACCTTTCGTTACTTCTCATAATCCGTCAGAATTTGCTAGATCGAATTTGGCTCATGCTCACGGACAAAGTAAAAATTGGCTACAAAGGCTCGTTCCAGTGTTGAGTTCGAAACGCGAAGAAGCTCGCAATCTGGCTGCCTTCCACTTCTGCATGGAAGCCGGTATCAAGAAACAGCAGGGTAATACTGAAATATTTAGGGAAATCGGAGCTATTGAGCCCTTGAAGAAAGTGGCCAGTTGTCCGAACGCTGTAGCATCCAAGTACGCCGCTCAAGCCCTCAGATTGATCGGTGAAGAGCTTCCCCACAAGCTGTCACAGCAGGTTCCATTATGGTCCTGTGACGATGTCAGGGAATGGGTGAAGCAGATTGGATTTACAGAATACGCCAACAACTTCCTGGAAAGTAAAGTGGACGGTGATTTATTGTTGCAGCTGGCTGAGGAGAATCTGAAGGAAGATATTGGACTTACAAATGGAATCAAAAGGAGAAGGTGACTATTTTTTACATTCATCTTTTAAATAATATTTATCTAAATCATGTGTGATAGTAAAAAGAACCGGGTAATCGTAAGTACAACAGGCAAAATAACATCTCACATAGTACAGCAATGAGGTTCACCACCAATTCTGAATTTATTGCCTTTTTGTGTGAGATGAAACTGATGCTTCGTTTTATAAAGTAATGCACACCGGCTCACCTGTCGCTGGTTATCCCAAATTGATGGAAATGCTGTGTCGGTATGAATAAATTTGTGAAAATTAAATTTGTGTTTCTTTTTTTTTCAGATTCACAAGAGAACTTCAGAATTTAAAGAAAATGGCAGACTACAGTTCTAGAGATTCAGGCAACTTAAATACATTCCTGCAAAACATTGGACCAGAGTACAGTATATACACATACTCTATGCTCAACGCCGGAGTCGATAAAGAGAGTATTCGAGCCTTGAATGATGAGCAGCTTGAGACAGAATGTTGCATTACCAACAGTATTCATAGACTGAGAATTTTAAATTCAATCAGAAGTAAGAAGATTATACACATTTTACAAGTTTATTACATTATTATTTGCTATATTATTTATTAGAAAATAATATAGCAAATTGTTATTAAGATTAATAGCATAGTTTTTTTTTAATATTAAAATAACTTCAAATATATGCAATATCTTTTTGATAAACATTGAATACAGCATTATATCACTATATAAAGAAACTTATTATTTGATCAATCGATGATTATTTCTTCCACTATATCTGATGCAGTATTACTCAAAAGATTTGTTCACTCTGCTTCAAGGTATTAATGAATATTGTAAAAAAAAACATCTGTAGGTACAAATTTTTTAATTATCACTATGAAATAAATACTAATCATTGAACTTTATTTTATTCAGTGAGTGAGAGTACATCGATTATGAGCGAGGAAAGTTTGGATAAGTCCCTGGACGTGTTTGTCAGCTACAGGAGATCAAACGGTTCGCAATTGGCCAGTTTACTAAAGGTCCACCTTCAGCTGAGGGGATTCTCCGTGTTCATTGATGTGGAGCGACTGGAAGCTGGGAAGTTTGATAACAACTTGCTGCAGAGCATCAGACAAGCGAAGCACTTTCTACTTGTGCTGACCCCCAAGGCATTGGATCGATGCATCGCTGATGGAGAGTGTAAAGACTGGGTTCATAGGGTAAGTTCACCTGTGAAACTGTCTTCATAATCGTTATTATTTAAGACACTTATTTGAAAAGTTTGCATATTTATAAGATTAATTTATTTTTATTAAATATTATTGAATATTGTTCATTGAATATTGTTGTTTTCTTAAAACCCAGTCAATCAAAATTCCATCAAGATCTGGACTACTCATACCCATTTCTGAAATCTTTTATGAATCATTCGCAGCAAAAACCATTAATTATGAATTATACCTTTTATCTAAAAGCATATGAAATGGTTATCAAAATCTGATAGGTTTAAAGATTTAAGATATAAAAAAATCAATTCTATTATCTTATTTAAAAGTATTACTTTTAATAATTTCAGAGTTTTTTCGTTTACTCCATGGAAGTTCATAATTATAAATTAAATTATTTATAAAAATATTTATTTCTTGCCGCTGAGGATATCAGATTCTTTTCTCTGATGATGTCGGCTGTGTTCGGCAAAGCGCTTAGACTAATTAAAGTCATTCTCATTTGTGGATTAAAATTATGTGTTTTTATTTATATTTATAAATAATTTAATTTATAAGTATTACTATTTTAAGTTTACCTAATTTTTATTTGATTATTTAAATTGAGTATTATTTATAAGTTTTATTCAATTTTCAGGAAATCGTGGCTGCTCTTCAATCCCAGTGCAACATTATACCCATCATAGACAACTTCCAATGGCCGGAACCGGAGGATCTTCCTGAAGACATGAGACAAGTATGCCATTTCAACGGTGTGCGATGGATTCACGACTACCAGGATGCTTGTGTGGACAAATTAGAAAGGTAAATTCAATTGCCATCTATACTTTTAATAGCACAAGCACTTTTTCAGCTTAGCTTATTAGTAAAGTTAAAATTTACCCAAACATTAAGTTTAAACTAGCAACAAAGTCAAATTCATAGTTATTTAGAAGTTAAAGATGTATTTATTAATTACAATTAAATTTTCAAACCACAAATGAGTTATTTTGGACTGGCTGTGAAGCTACTGCTTCTTTCTTAGGATAAATTACAATAACCAGTTGTATTAAATAACTTTTATGTTTTTGTTTTTAAATTAATAAATTATTCTTGTATAATTTTATCACAGTACAATTTGCTGACACAGTAAAATTGTGAAATGTCGTAATAATGTTGCCCTCATTAATTGTTAATAATGACCTTATTTTATTACTTCGTACAGCGGTAAAATTGTCACATTTAATCAATTATTTAAATTTAAATTAAACACAAACTATACTTTGTATGTTTCCACTTATTTATTTACTTTTTCACTACATGTTTCGGGAACGTCCGTTCCCTTCCTCAGGTGGATGTAAACTGAATATGTGTGTGAGTGCGGTGTATGGAAAGTGGTGTTGTAGAGGCGGGTGTAGAGGTGGGGGCGGTACAGTGGGCTAGGGGGAACATTTGGAGAAGGGGTGAGGAGGAAGGTTGTACCAGATTATTGATGATGTTTTTCTGAGTATTTTGGGCTTTTTTTATTTCAAGAGTTTCTAAATTATTTTGTTTTAGTCCGTAAGTCTGTTTATGTAAAATATTAACCTTTGTATTGTTGAAGTTGTGATTATTTTCTATTATGTGGTTGGCGTATTCAGAAAAATTGTTATTGTTGAGACATCGTTTATGTTCGTTTAGTCTAGTTTCAATTGTTCTGCCAGTTCGTCCTATGTATATACAGTTACAATCTCCGCATTCTAGTTCATAAACCCCACTGCATAATAATTTATTGGAGTTTTTAGTGGTATTATTTTTTAGATATTTACCGATTGTGTTGTCTGTATAGAAGGCTGGTTTTATGTTTTTTGGTAGTTTTTTGGTGAGGTCATATGTCAATTTGTCTATATAAAGAATCTTTCTCCAGTTGTCATGTGTGTCTTTAGATTTAGTGTGATATATGTACGTTTTGATTAATTTTGCTTGGATTTTTTTGTTCAATATTTTTTGAATTGTGTCTATTTTATAGCCATTATTTACTGCTATTGTTTGTATTGTTGTTAGTTCAGTTTGGAAGTCTTCTTTGTTTAACGGTAAGGATGTTAATCTAGTCAACATAGAGTGGAATGCTGCCATTTTGTGTGATATGGGGTGGTGTGAAGATTGGTGTATAATGTTATCCGTAAATGTCGGTTTTCTATATATATTAAATGTAAAACTATTGGTATTAGATCTTTTAATGCTTAAGTCTAGAAAATTTAATATTCTGTCTGTTTCTATTTCCATCGTGAATAGTATGTTTTTATGTAGAGTGTTAATGAATGAAAGAAATTGTTGTAATTGTCTGTCTGTACCTGTCCATACACAGAAAACATCATCAACATATCGATACCACAATAACACATTTTTCAATAAACCATTTGAACAGTTAAATAACTTATTCTCAATAAAATTCATAAAAATATCTGCCAATAATGGACTAGATGGTTGTCCCATAGCCAGTCCATCTTTTTGGCAATACATTTTATCGAGATAACAAAAATAATTTTGGTTTGTACAGATATTCAGTATTTTTAGTAATTCATTCGCCAATTTTGGTTCAAGTTCCTTAGTCATATCTTTAAAGATTTGTTTACATTCGTCTATAGGAACATTGGTGAATAAATTACTAACATCAAACGATACTAATTTAGCATTGTATGGAAGAACAGTACATTTTATTTTTTCTACGAGTTCTAGGGAATTTTTTACAGTATACTTTGGTTGAAAGATATTGAGCTTATTTATAATAGAGACAAACATTTTACTTAACTTAAATGATGGGGAATTACAAGCACTAACGACTGGTCTAATAGTAATTGGGTTTTTGTGTAATTTAACTAATCCTTGGAATTTAGGGATTGATGGATTCATTAAAAATAATTGCTTCTTAGTAAAATTATTAAATAAAATATTACATGAGTTAATTGTGTCTTTTACAATGTTTTGAAATTTACCTGTTGGGTCTTTATTTATACATTCAAATATATTATTTTTCAAAAAATCACAAATTTTGTCATTATATTCGTCTGTTGGTATAATCACAATAGAATTTCCTTTATCTGCTCTAGTAAATGTTAGATTATTGTCTTTTAGCACTTTTTTAATGTTTATGAGTGTCCTTATTTCATGTATAGATGGCAAACTAATTTTGAACTTGTTAAAAAAACTTTTAATTGCCTCAGCGCATGCGTATTTATTTGATGTGTTTCCTGTATAGATGGCTGTTTCAGTATCAACTGCGATTGTTTCAAGAGATTTTTCTATATTGCGTCTAGGAATGTTGTATTTCATGCCTTTGGATAGAAGGTTTAATTCACTTTGATTAAATGTGTAATGAGACAGATTTACAACCCGATCATAAAACTTTGGCTTATTGATGTCCATATTTATTAGATTTTTATTGATCTTGGATTTAGTTTTTTCGTTGAAGTTAAGTTTGTCTTTTTTACAGGTGATTAGGAATTTGAGTTTTTTGTCTAGTTTTTCTTTTTTCTTAAAGGCACTTGTGCTACCATATGACCGCACTTTATCGTCAAATAAGTCCCACTCTACACTATGTAATGTATTTGTAAGTTCAGTATGAAGATATTTTTGATATAGTTTTATATTGTTGCGTTTAATAAACATGTTTTTAATTTCATCTTTTAGCCAGATTATTTTTGCTTTTTCTAGTGAAATTGAAGATGTTATACTTTTGAGATTGGATTAAATATTCACATGTTTAGGTATCACTTTATGTCGTAAACAGTTTTGTAGAAAATATATATTTAACACAATAAGTCTGTATTTGATATGTAGTTGTTTGTACACTTTTGCCTTGATTGCCGTACTGGCATTTGATAAATAATCAAATGTGGAGGCTTCAACTTTGTGGAAATTCATATTTAATCAATTATTTAAATTTAAATTAAACACAAACTATACTTTGTATGTTTCCACTTATTTATTTACTTTTTCACTACATGTTTCGGGAACGTCCGTTCCCTTCCTCAGGTGGATGTAAACTGAATATGTAACCAAAGTATACTGTAAAAAATTCCCTAGAACTCGTAGAAAAAATAAAATGTACTGTTCTTCCATACAATGCTAAATTAGTATCGTTTGATGTTAGTAATTTATTCACCAATGTTCCTATAGACGAATGTAAACAAATCTTTAAAGATATGACTAAGGAACTTGAACCAAAATTGGCGAATGAATTACTAAAAATACTGAATATCTGTACAAACCAAAATTATTTTTGTTATCTCGATAAAATGTATTGCCAAAAAGATGGACTGGCTATGGGACAACCATCTAGTCCATTATTGGCAGATATTTTTATGAATTTTATTGAGAATAAGTTATTTAACTGTTCAAATGGTTTATTGAAAAATGTGTTATTGTGGTATCGATATGTTGATGATGTTTTCTGTGTATGGACAGGTACAGACAGACAATTACAACAATTTCTTTCATTCATTAACACTCTACATAAAAACATACTATTCACGATGGAAATAGAAACAGACAGAATATTAAATTTTCTAGACTTAAGCATTAAAAGATCTAATACCAATAGTTTTACATTTAATATATATAGAAAACCGACATTTACGGATAACATTATACACCAATCTTCACACCACCCCATATCACACAAAATGGCAGCATTCCACTCTATGTTGACTAGATTAACATCCTTACCGTTAAACAAAGAAGACTTCCAAACTGAACTAACAACAATACAAACAATAGCAGTAAATAATGGCTATAAAATAGACACAATTCAAAAAATATTGAACAAAAAAATCCAAGCAAAATTAATCAAAACGTACATATATCACACTAAATCTAAAGACACACATGACAACTGGAGAAAGATTCTTTATATAGACAAATTGACATATGACCTCACCAAAAAACTACCAAAAAACATAAAACCAGCCTTCTATACAGACAACACAATCGGTAAATATCTAAAAAATAATACCACTAAAAACTCCAATAAATTATTATGCAGTGGGGTTTATGAACTAGAATGCGGAGATTGTAACTGTATATACATAGGACGAACTGGCAGAACAATTGAAACTAGACTAAACGAACATAAACGATGTCTCAACAATAACAATTTTTCTGAATACGCCAACCACATAATAGAAAATAATCACAACTTCAACAATACAAAGGTTAATATTTTACATAAACAGACTTACGGACTAAAACAAAATAATTTAGAAACTCTTGAAATAAAAAAAGCCCAAAATACTCAGAAAAACATCATCAATAATCTGGTACAACCTTCCTCCTCACCCCTTCTCCAAATGTTCCCCCTAGCCCACTGTACCGCCCCCACCTCTACACCCGCCTCTACAACACCACTTTCCATACACCGCACTCACACACATATTCAGTTTACATCCACCTGAGGAAGGGAACGGACGTTCCCGAAACATGTAGTGAAAAAGTAAATAAATAAGTGGAAACATACAAAGTATAGTTTGTGTTTAATTTAAATTTAAATAATTGATTAAATATGAATTTCCACAAAGTTGAAGCCTCCACATTTGATTATTTATCAAATGCCAGTACGGCAATCAAGGCAAAAGTGTACAAACAACTACATATCAAATACAGACTTATTGTGTTAAATATATATTTTCTACAAAACTGTTTACGACATAAAGTGATACCTAAACATGTGAATATTTACTCCAATCTCAAAAGTATAACATCTTCAATTTCACTAGAAAAAGCAAAAATAATCTGGCTAAAAGATGAAATTAAAAACATGTTTATTAAACGCAACAATATAAAACTATATCAAAAATATCTTCATACTGAACTTACAAATACATTACATAGTGTAGAGTGGGACTTATTTGACGATAAAGTGCGGTCATATGGTAGCACAAGTGCCTTTAAGAAAAAAGAAAAACTAGACAAAAAACTCAAATTCCTAATCACCTGTAAAAAAGACAAACTTAACTTCAACGAAAAAACTAAATCCAAGATCAATAAAAATCTAATAAATATGGACATCAATAAGCCAAAGTTTTATGATCGGGTTGTAAATCTGTCTCATTACACATTTAATCAAAGTGAATTAAACCTTCTATCCAAAGGCATGAAATACAACATTCCTAGACGCAATATAGAAAAATCTCTTGAAACAATCGCAGTTGATACTGAAACAGCCATCTATACAGGAAACACATCAAATAAATACGCATGCGCTGAGGCAATTAAAAGTTTTTTTAACAAGTTCAAAATTAGTTTGCCATCTATACATGAAATAAGGACACTCATAAACATTAAAAAAGTGCTAAAAGACAATAATCTAACATTTACTAGAGCAGATAAAGGAAATTCTATTGTGATTATACCAACAGACGAATATAATGACAAAATTTGTGATTTTTTGAAAAATAATATATTTGAATGTATAAATAAAGACCCAACAGGTAAATTTCAAAACATTGTAAAAGACACAATTAACTCATGTAATATTTTATTTAATAATTTTACTAAGAAGCAATTATTTTTAATGAATCCATCAATCCCTAAATTCCAAGGATTAGTTAAATTACACAAAAACCCAATTACTATTAGACCAGTCGTTAGTGCTTGTAATTCCCCATCATTTAAGTTAAGTAAAATGTTTGTCTCTATTATAAATAAGCTCAATATCTTTCAACCAAAGTATACTGTAAAAAATTCCCTAGAACTCGTAGAAAAAATAAAATGTACTGTTCTTCCATACAATGCTAAATTAGTATCGTTTGATGTTAGTAATTTATTCACCAATGTTCCTATAGACGAATGTAAACAAATCTTTAAAGATATGACTAAGGAACTTGAACCAAAATTGGCGAATGAATTACTAAAAATACTGAATATCTGTACAAACCAAAATTATTTTTGTTATCTCGATAAAATGTATTGCCAAAAAGATGGACTGGCTATGGGACAACCATCTAGTCCATTATTGGCAGATATTTTTATGAATTTTATTGAGAATAAGTTATTTAACTGTTCAAATGGTTTATTGAAAAATGTGTTATTGTGGTATCGATATGTTGATGATGTTTTCTGTGTATGGACAGGTACAGACAGACAATTACAACAATTTCTTTCATTCATTAACACTCTACATAAAAACATACTATTCACGATGGAAATAGAAACAGACAGAATATTAAATTTTCTAGACTTAAGCATTAAAAGATCTAATACCAATAGTTTTACATTTAATATATATAGAAAACCGACATTTACGGATAACATTATACACCAATCTTCACACCACCCCATATCACACAAAATGGCAGCATTCCACTCTATGTTGACTAGATTAACATCCTTACCGTTAAACAAAGAAGACTTCCAAACTGAACTAACAACAATACAAACAATAGCAGTAAATAATGGCTATAAAATAGACACAATTCAAAAAATATTGAACAAAAAAATCCAAGCAAAATTAATCAAAACGTACATATATCACACTAAATCTAAAGACACACATGACAACTGGAGAAAGATTCTTTATATAGACAAATTGACATATGACCTCACCAAAAAACTACCAAAAAACATAAAACCAGCCTTCTATACAGACAACACAATCGGTAAATATCTAAAAAATAATACCACTAAAAACTCCAATAAATTATTATGCAGTGGGGTTTATGAACTAGAATGCGGAGATTGTAACTGTATATACATAGGACGAACTGGCAGAACAATTGAAACTAGACTAAACGAACATAAACGATGTCTCAACAATAACAATTTTTCTGAATACGCCAACCACATAATAGAAAATAATCACAACTTCAACAATACAAAGGTTAATATTTTACATAAACAGACTTACGGACTAAAACAAAATAATTTAGAAACTCTTGAAATAAAAAAAGCCCAAAATACTCAGAAAAACATCATCAATAATCTGGTACAACCTTCCTCCTCACCCCTTCTCCAAATGTTCCCCCTAGCCCACTGTACCGCCCCCACCTCTACACCCGCCTCTACAACACCACTTTCCATACACCGCACTCACACACATATTCAGTTTACATCCACCTGAGGAAGGGAACGGACGTTCCCGAAACATGTAGTGAAAAAGTAAATAAATAAGTGGAAACATACAAAGTATAGTTTGTGTTTAATTTAAATTTAAATAATTGATTAAATATGAATTTCCACAAAGTTGAAGCCTCCACATTTGATTATTTTAAATTGTCACATTTTCGTAAGAAATATTCATGTTTCATGATACACAACTTGATCTTATCTGAATTGGTTCGTCACATGATCACTTAGTCTGTTTGCATAACATTCACTTATTATACTTCCAATTTTGTTGTGGAAATTGTATATATTATTATTATTATTTAATATTTGAAGACGACTAGAGATACGAATGCTGTTTTATGTCACCTATAACACCCAAATATTATGTTGTTTTTTTATACAATTGAAAGATGCTTGTTGTTTACATATGTATTTTAGATATCTTAAATTGTATCTATGCACATTTATTTGATGTATAGTATTTAATATTTTTTGTTTTGCTCTTACATCAGGACTATACTTCGGTATAACTTTCTCGGTGAGCAATTTTGTCTGTTATTCTTGTAGTGCACATACAATTATAATATCACTGGCGAATATTCCAACGGATTTATTTATACATTGTTCTGGTTAATATGTTAACGGCAATAGTTTATTGTTTCATTTGTGCATTATCAGCAACTGCATAAAGGAGACTTTAAAAATTAATGGAAACTTTCGCCATAGGTTCAATTTGTTGATTTTTATGAGAATGCTTAATATCATCAGTTTTAATCCTATTTAGTATCAATTACTAAGAAATAGACAATATTGAAACACCCATTTTCTTTTATGAGCTTTTTACTACTCTTTTCCCGTTCATTGTGTGTGTTCTTCTTTGTTAAAAATGTTCACTACATTGAGGTCTTGTTTTCAGCTTGTGCTGGCTTGGCTCTATAAGATAACCCTTAAGATGGTCAAAAAATACCAGAGCACTTACAATCTCGAGAATCCTAATGTAAAAATGAGCCCTTGGGGATCCTTTACCTTATACATTAATAATAATTATCTATTGTGGTAATTAGTTTTCTTTCTTTTTCAATACTTTACAATGTTTTTTTTTTGTTTGCAGGTTCATGCGCGGGGAGCTGAAGGAGGGCATGGTAGGCAGGGGGCCCCTTGGAGGCAAAGAGACAGGGAGCAACGCCCCTCCTACCCCAGCACCCTTGACTCGAGCCCCCCCCTCCTACCAGCGAATGCATTCCTCCGACAGCAGCAAGGGAAGTGACAAGGACCAGACAAACGGGAGGGATTGACTAGATGGACCCCCGGGACAGGCGGCCATATTGCCAAGGTAAATTAAAAATATTTGTTTTAAAATTTACATCTTGGTTATTAAGTACCTCCCATGTAATGGCCTTATCTATGTAAGCAGAACAATCTACAATTTATTGTGTTTTAATGGAGCTGTATAAAAACAACAAAGAATATTTTGAAGATTAACAAATTGTATCACTTAATATATATCTACATATAAATAAATACATACTAAATGATTTAGTTAGATGTATATTAGTCATCTATTATTTTAAAAAGCATTGTGTACATTTCTGGGTTGTAGAACATTTTGTCAACTATTGCAAATGAGAATAAATTATGTTTTTTTATAAGGAAAACTAATATTTGAGTATTGTTAGAGTTAGCCATGAGATGTGGAGTCAGAATCTTGATTATTCAAAATGCAAAAATTAAATAATAGATGATATCTTTCACCTGTACCTGTTGATGGGACGTTCTGTAAGATCCAGAAATGAACAATTCACATGTTAAAATGTCAAAGGTTATTTGAAAATAAACAAAATTAATCCATAAAAAATAAATTGTATATACATTGTTTCGTAAAACTTACTTAATTTATAATTTTTTTCTTTGTAGGTTGCGTAAATCTTCAAGTCCATCAAAGTGGTGGGTGCGGTCAGGGATGGGTCCGCCTTCTCTGGCGCGTCCTCCCCGCCCCGCACCACGTGCACGCTCCCTTGATCGCTCACAGCCCCTTCCGCCTGCCCTCGCCTCGGAAACCAACGCACAGCCCGTCACTGCGCAAACCATCACCGACAATCCCCAATTGCCGAGACTGTCGCCAAATCCCAAGTCCAAGAGCTACGACAACATTCTGGACAACTCGGAGACCATGGATACAGACAACCCGATAATATCCGACTCTCCCGAAAGGGAAGATGACATTCTCGACGACTCGTCCCAGTTGACGAGGAGCTGCGAGAACGAACTGGATAGATTGGAGGAAAACTCGTCCGATGGATCCGATTTGCCCCGTCGAGCTCAGAGCTGCGAAGTCCTGCTCCGCACTGCCCCCAGACAAATGTCGATGCTCTCTCTACAGCCAGACTCATCCAACGGAAATAAAAGGAAGAAGAATTTCATGGACCGCTGCGTCCATAAGGTCCGATCTCTTGTGTTGAAGAAATAATGGTATTCTAGTAACAACCGATTGCTATTCGTTTTAGTATGGTAGTTGGTCGATGAAAATCTACGATATTTATTATTCTTGTCTTATTAATAATGTTATGTAAAATTCCTGAAATGTAAAGAGAGTTTTTTTTAAACTAGTGTTGTTGAATATTTGTGGCTGAAGGTATTTTATAAATACAGTCTCCATGTTTTTTTACTCAAATGCAAAGTATGAAAAGAGAAGACTTTTCAAATGTTTGACATTGCGTGTGTTACCATTGTATAATTTATTTTTATTGAAATGTTGAACGTGATATTGCGATTGAATGACTAAAATGACGACGGACAGTATGTGAAGATATTCCCTCCATTCCAAAGCATCCTTCGATTTGATTGCACAATTGTTTTTTTTTGTATATACCAGTGCCTCGAATGTATTTTATATATGATGGATTTTTTGACATTGTGATCTGCAATTAAATATTTTTATTATATATTGCTAATTGTGGCAATCGTGACATATAATTATATTTTTAATCAATGACAGCTACCTACAACTATTTTGCCTTTTATGAATATTACTGCAATATGTGTAATAAATAATATTATTTATAATAAGTATAAATATTTTTGAAAAGTATTTAATCACTTTAGTTTTTAGTTATTTAAGAAAAAAATATATTTGTAAATTAAAATAATATATTCTTACATCATAAATATTATCACAATTTCATAATTTATGGAAATGAACAATAAAAATATTTTTTTCATTGTAACCTTCATGTATTTTATTTGAAAACCCCTTTACCTTAGCCCTTTTTGTAAATAGTAAAATTACTGTAAGAGGGAAAACAAGAGCCATTTAAAATAATAAGAAGTAAAAAAACTGAACTCATTTTTTTTTCTCCTGCTGGCTTACTCTTGACATTCGATTACGTTCCCGATTTTGAATTTTCGGTTAGAACTTACTTACCTGTCGCCTGCGTACATACAAATTAAATACTATTACGATTTAAACATACCTACTTATCGGCTTATGCTCCATTACAAAGGTAGTTTCATAGCGAAAAAATCAGAATTATGATCGGATTTGATGTCAAGATAATTTGATGGCTGCTGATTTTTTTAATACATTTTATTTAAATAATTAAAAACTAAAAATTACACAAATTTAACAATAAAGGACCCCAAGAGAGTCAACTACTGGTAAAAGGGTTCATGACAATTTAAACAATGAGTATGACAGATACACATACTATTTACATCACACTATTATTCATACATTTTAATTAGACATTTGAAAAGATTTTATACATAAAGTCCATCCATAATTAATTTATTATTAGTAACTATTAGGGGACAATAACACAGGACTATTTTTTTTTCTTAATCTCACCTTAAAGAGACTACATTATAAGGAGCCTTAAAAAGTTATGACTAATCACAAGAAAAGCTAATATATCAAGAGACAAATACAATGTTATTTGAGCTTAGTTTAATTGTGAGGCTTCTCTATAGCGGAATGGGACACTTGACTGCGGCCACTTGGGTGCGGGACACTAGGGTGCGGGACACTTGGCTGCGAGACACTTGGCTGCGGGGGACATTTGGCTGCGGGACACTTGGGTGCGACGGACACTTGGGTGCGAGCCCACTTGGTTGCGAGTCCATTTGGTCGCGACGGACACTTGGGTGCGAGCCCACTTGGTCGCGAAATCAAAAATATTTTTTTTTTGCTTAGGAATGAAATATTTCGTACTGATTTTTGTAATGCTCTTTATATTTATTTATTTATTTTTATTTAAAGAATCACTTACAGCTAAAAAGTTACTATACATCGTTGTTCCATCAAATAAGGGCAAGCTACTACAAAACTGGTCAGCCAATTACAAGTGCCACATCCTGCATTAAATATCGGCCTACAAATCTATAAGAAAATGAATATCAAAAAAGAATCTATATGAAAATAAAAGGTACAATAGAAACTATAATGTTTATTATTTTTATAAAATATACAGTTTTGTTCTTCACAGTAAATATATTTATAAAACAATCTTTTTATTATCAAGGTTAACAGTTTACAATATTCTATGACAGAAGCTCATATAATTTTCTTAAAACAAAAGACAATACCCATATTCAAAATCATATTAATCTAAAATTGGAACACACAATATTTTAATGTAGATACCACTACAATTAAATTATGTTTTAGGTACCTACCACTAAATTCATACATCACAGAAACTAAGATCACAACAAAGAAAAATTGTGGAAGATATTAACAAAAGAAAACAAAAAGGAAAGCATTACCTACTATAAAAGATACAACTAAGAACAAACAGATAAAAAAGAGAAACATTATAGCTAGACAAAAAAAAAACAAAAAAAGCTAGTTTATTAGATATAAGCGTGGAAAGTTTTCTTCTGAATGTCACCGAAAATTATATAATCTCTATATTTATAAAAATGGATGGACGTATATTTGTTTGTTTGTTTGTATGTATGTTTTCGATGGACTCCCAAATCAACCATCCGATTGCGATGAAACTTTGGAAATTTGTTTAGCTCATACCGGAGAAGGTTTGCGCACTATAATTTATTTATTTATTTATTCGATAACTTACAAAAATAAAAAATTGAAAAAAAAAGTTGTTATTGAATTGATACTTAGTGGGTTTGTTCAGCGCACACACAAGAAGGTTTAAAAATTAAAATTTATTTATTTATTTAATATCTCACACAATACCATACCATACCATACCATCACGCCATTTCCCTATTTGGGGTAGGCAGAGAGAACCGAACGCCAGACTCCTCTCTCTTGACATACATTCCTCGCTTCATTCACGTCCATACATCGTCTCATACACGCTCTTCTATTATTCTTACTTCTAACAACACCATCTTTCAAAATCCCATTTATGTGATCGTGCCAACTTTTTCTTGGCTGACCTCTACTGTTCGTTCCTCTTTTATCAGCCTTGTATACTTTTTTTGTCAGACGGTCATCACTCATTCTTTCTATGTGGCCGAACCACCTTAGGGCATTTATTTTCATCTTACTTACGATTTTTATTTCAATAATACATTCTCGTCTAATATCCTCATTTCTTATTCTATCATATGTACATCGTTTTACCACACATTCGTCTTAGTGACCTCATTTCAACCGCGTTAGTTCTACTTTCATGCGTCTTCTCACACAGTAATTTACAAAAATGCTACTCACACAATATTTTACAAAATGCTATCTCACACAATAATTTACAAAAATGATCTATTTGGGATTGTTATTGAATTTTAGGGATTCGTTCAGCGCATAGCAGAAAATGTATTTGAATTTTAATTTAATTATTTAACCTGAAATTTTCCAAAGAGAAAATACCTGAATATTTGGAGACATTGACAAGGAGTGTAATTGAACTTAATAATCGCAGCAAATAATGAGTAAGAACATTATCAAATTATTAACTAGTTGCATGTAACACATGAGATCCAACTGTCGATAGCGATAACTAGTGTGTATGAAAAATTCTCATATTTTTATAGTGTAAAAAATAATTTGGCTTAATAACCTTACTTTACAATTTCAAACATAAGTAGAAATTGGAAGAAATTGCCACTAGGCAATAAGCCCGCCAGTGTACTAATTATATGTACAAGAAGATTAAATAAATAAATAAAATAAACATATTTTTTTTATATTTTTAATGTCTGTATACTTGTATATCAACACTTACATGATAAAGAGCATTACAAAAATCAGCACGAAAAACTTCAGCCCCAAGCAGAAAAAAATATTTTTGAATTCGCGACCAAGTGGGCTCACACCCAAGTGTCCGTCGCGACCAAATGGACTCGCAACCAAGTGGGCTCGCACCCAAGTGTCCGTCGCACCCAAGTGTCCCGCAGCCAAATGTCCGCCGCAGCCAAGTGTCTCGCAGCCAAGTGTCCCGCACCCAAGTGTCCCGCAGCCAAGTGGCCGCAGTCAAGTGTCCTAGACCGTCTCTATAGATGTATATTTATTAAGAAGATACCAGTTACAAACATTAAAAAAAAATCATATAAATGGAACACCAATTGCGAAAGCAAAATGCCCCTGAGTCAAATTGAAAAAACTGTTATCGTCAAGCGCTATTTTTTTATGGGATTTGATGTTTGATGTCCGCTATAGAAAAAAATCTATAATGTCAAATCCCATACAAAAAAAAATAGCGCCTGGCAATAACAATCAGCGTTTTCAATTTGACTCAGGGGTAACAGCTAAATTCGTAAATTGCTCTCTATGAAGTTCCTTTACATGCAATGTAAATACATGTAAAATAAATTTTATTATAGCACTTGTACATCCAGATATAATATAATTCAAATAGTGATTTCTTTAAAACTTCTCAAACCTAGATGAGAATGTAAGAACATTATGTTATGTCATTAGGTTAAGAACCTGTTATATAATATTGTGTGATTTTATATAATATTGTATGTATGATTTAGTGCGTGTGTGTGTCTGTCTTAGGAAGTTTTCGTAAAGTAATTTATTGATTATAAATTTTTGTCTGTATTTTAATTCCATTTTTAAATATCATTAGCCTTTTTCAACTCCAATGTAATCAAATTTTTATTTAACAAATAATGAATATGTACTTGTTACATAAGTACATAATATACATACATCTTCCAACTTTCCCTAAAATAAGCATAAATGCTTGTGCTATAGGTGAATGAAATCGGTCGATGCAGGATTCGAACTCGCAACCACTGGATTACTAGCCCAGCGCGCTAACCGCTCTGTCATCGACCTATAGAAATTGTATGTTTTGACTCCAAGGAATTGAAAATGTCTTTGACCATAAGTTGACTAGTTTGGAAACTGTTGATTTATATATATATATATATATATATATATATATATATATATATATATATATATATATATATATATATATATATATATATATATATATATATATATATATATATATATATATATATATATATATATATATATATATATATATATATATATATATATATATATATATATATATATATATATATATATATATATATATATATATATATATATATATATATATATATATGTAAATAGTTGGTAAATTTATCAATACCATATATACATACCTTCATAAATAAAAAGTTTTAAGTTTTTAAATAACAGATGAGTATGTATGTGATATATGTACGGAAAACAGTAGTGTATGACGTTGTTCTCTCTACCTACTCCAAAAATAGGGACATGGCGTGATGATATTGATCAGTATGAATTAGTTTGGGTTGTACAGTGGACACATTTTTCAAGGCAATTTGTCATGTCATGATTACTGTAAAATGATTAAAATGCACTTGACCGTCCCAAGTATATTACAGATAAACATTAATTAAGCAGTGGTATAGTTAGGTATCTAATTATGGGTTTGATCCCCAATGTTAACACAATCCTACGCAAATCATGAAATTTCATAACACATTTTAACGACAAATAATGCTACAAGCTACAAAAGTTTGCTCCTGTGTTAACCTCAAACCTGTGGACATGAAATAAAAAAAATATGTATGTCATATTTTCAGATTTTTTATTAAAATATGAAAAGAACATTCATTACATTCAAGAAGACACTCTGATGTTATTAATTCGTTCTTTGGTAAAGCATATATTCCGCCACAACGACATGCATATGTGAGAAAATCATCATCATTATCTGCATTCATTTCATTTATATATACTGTAGCAAATAAGGGAGGATGTTCTGATATTCGAGATCGTTTCATCCTAATGTCATATTCGTCTCGCAACTTTGGGTCCTTTAAAATATTCCACGCTTCATTAATTATATGAAACTTTGTCCTTTCATTATTTTTAAGTGATTTGTCGGGATGGTGTTTCAAAACTAATTCTTGGTATTTCTTTTTTATTTCCTCGTAAGAACTATTTTCGCTGCAACCTAAGGAAGCATAATGATCCTCCATTACGTCACTGGCATTCTGAAAACAAAATATTAAATGTGCAAGTAAATCAAAAGTCATGATATATTGCATACTTAGATTATATATATAGCATCTTAGATTATATATGATACAGATACCTAGTCAGCGCAATGAATGTATGCCAACTAAAACTACGCTGAAACAGACGAATTTCACTCGCCCGGCCGTATATGTACACCTACATAATACGTAGACCAATCGATCTACCGCCTCACACACACATGTAAAAAAAACTTGGCATACATTTGAATTCGAAATTTGTACTACACGCACGCGGCTTCTGTACATTATAATTCTATGTATAGCATATTAAATAGTTTTTCAAACAACAAATAATTGAAAAATTATACACAGATAGTTCTATAAAAGAAAAACAATAAAAGTAAGTTTATTATTTATATTGATTCTTCAAGTAAATCTTGTAAATGAGATGTAATATAAAACAATTTATAAGCTATGTTTATTAATTTATAATACATACAAATATAATATATTTTTATACTCACTGTTCATGCATTTAAAAATAGATTGTCACATGTATATTATTCTGACAGCAGAATACACTTATACTATACTATAATACATTATACAATACACCCAATACACTCAAAGATTACATAATATTGCAATAGAATTTAGAAAAAAATGTAAAATCTGACTAAAACAAATACATGACAACTGTCATCATGACATTTGACATGCTTTTTTTTCTTCTTCTTTTAATGAAAAGTTTAAAAATAAAAGTTTTCATCCGACTTAGAAAAGTTTCAGAAAAACGTATTGTATTGGTTATTTCTCAATACAGATTATTTTTTTTATATGGCAACTCACCAATTTCGAAGTACAGAAATAAGGATTATTATGGTAGCACACTAAATGCTTACAAAAGTGTCTATTTATCAACATGAATTTTCATTTTGACAGCTATCAGCTTGTTTTCGTATTGATTCTTGGCTGGTCGATCGGGAATTTATTTTATAAAACATTGTATGGCTATAATAAGCAATGAAATTACCGTTTAGGTGATTTCATTTCCAAATTTGTGATGTATAATTATATTTTCCTACTGTGTTGTAGGAAAACTGTTGACAAGGATACCTCTCGTCAAAACTTGAAGACTTGTTTCGATTGTCAAATTGTGAACATTGTTTTTAAAAGTTTAATACATCCATGGCAGTTCTTGTATTTGCCATAATAACCAATATCAGCGACCGCTTATCAATCCTACTCACAGAAATATTCCTTCTCAAACGAATATATGTACAATTTGATAATGTGTAATACATATTTTCAAATGAATTGTATTCTCATTTTTATATCTTGGTGCTGATTTGTATACCCATTGATTGAACAAAATGCCATTTCCCTAAATTAATAACTGATTTATAAAACAAAAACTTTATACTTATGATTTTATGCCAGTCGAATAGTAAATTTGACATATTTAAGGTTTCAGAGATGAGTTTGTATTAATGCTCTCCATAGATAGCTATACGGTAGATAACTGTAATATTGTAATATCTAAATATGAAAGGCTGAATAAATTAGCGCCCTCTCATACAAGATTGGTTACAAAAAATCGGCCGATTTTTTCGTGTCTCGTAACAGATTTTTAAATCGGCCGATTCTGTTAGCTTTCATGGGCGCTCTTACATGTAATTCTTATGTTGTAACTCACCGATAATTAATCGGCCGATGAAATTAGCTTCCATGCGCGTCTACCTTTAAGCTTACGATCGACAAAAGGAATTACAAAAACCTATGTAGTACATTGTACAAGTCATAAAAGTATGTAGATTGCAGTGGTTGGGAAATGTCAGCCGGATGAATGATGATCGTGTCCCTAAAAAGGATCTTAATACCAATCGAGAGGGCAGAAGAAGTAGAGGCAGGCCCAAGCTAAGATAGCTGGACGATACAGAAGACGACATAAGAGCGATCGGAATAGCAAACTGGAGGAGAGCGGTGGAGGACAGGGACGGCTGGAGAAGGATTCTGGAGGAGGCCAGGGCCCACACAGGGCTGTAGCTCCAATGATCATGATGATGATGTAGTAAACACCTAATATTACGTTGACGTCATTTTTTTATTTCATTAGTTGATAGCTATTTCCATTCAAATTATCCGACCAAGGTACTAATATAGTTATTATCGAATATTTTCTGGAAAATTTATTGAGTGCTTTCCACACTTTTTAATATGTGGCAACACTATTTCGTATTGCCAAATATCCATTGCCAAATTTGAAACCAGTATTATTATGTAACTGGTAACACCACAAACATAAGATTCAGGAAAAAAATGGCAATATTTAGTTCTGACTTCTGACAGTTCGTTTCATTTCAATGTCATTTTTGGATTAGAGCGGAATCAAATTATTTCGTAAAAATATATATATTAAGTAACGGCTTTTCAGCCAACACTTTTCAATGTGAAAAGTGTACAGTGAATTTAAATAAAATGTCCTGGGTTGCAACAACGAACTACCTAAGAAATAGCAAACTTTTGCTTGTAGCCACTGGACATAATTCAGTTATAAATTATTTGTAAGTAAAAATAATTATTTTTGTGACAGTGATATGTTTTGTGATAATATATGATGTTTATAGCCATGATCCATGGTTGTTATGTGTTATGTGTATGGTAGAAGTTTTTTTAATAGGTAAATAATGTTAAAAAAATTTCAAGGTCCATCTCAATATTGAATAACATATTTTATATTTTAGGCAACTGTCAATGAAATGTTCGTGTCTGGCTGGAGAAAATGTACAAAAGAGGACAGTATTCAATTTCACTAATGTAAGCAATAAAAAAGAATACAATGGGAGGAAGTTAGTTGGGTAAGAGCATTGTTTTTTAAATTGCACACCCATTTTAATTTTAAAATTCTGAAATATATATTATTTACAATTATTGGTCAATTATAACAGGGTAAGAAATGAGAATATAAGGAAAGAATGTAAGATGAAGAAAGGTAGAATTAAAGTGAACACATTGATATGGTTTGGCCACATAGGGAGAATGAATGAGGAACCCCTGGCAAAGAAAATATACATTGCGGACAGGAACGGAATGAGAGGTCGGTTGCATTCAAGGAACGGACGGCACGACCATGTGAACGATATTCTGAAAGACGGAAATGTTCGAACTGTGAACAACAGATGAACATGTATAAGATGATGCATGAATGTTGACGAGGCGATGAATGTGTGCCAAGATAGAAAAATGTGACATTCGGTTCACTCTGCCTACCCTGCCAAGGGCATAGCATGTATGTTTGATCAAATATCACATTTTTACTGTCTCATTAAAATATTTTATTTTATTTATATTCAGGAAACAAACAGCGTTACAAAGTTTATAGTATGGACAATAAAGTTATAGCAATTATGCCAATAATGTGTTTCCACATAGGTAAAAAACAATAAGTATATAAGTTTATAGAAAAATTTATAAAGAATATGTAGGAGAGAGTTGGGAATAGAGAGGAAAGATAGAGTGCAGATGGAGAGGGATATGTGTTGGTATGAATATTTAATGATTGATAAGTTTTGATTTGATAACATTTATTGATGAGTTGAATATTCAACATTCCATTGATTTAAAAATATTTACAACTAGATATTCGCGTCTACATCTCTATTGGTGGCTGTGCCTTATTAAAAAAAAAAAAAACATGACTGAAGAAATAAGAACTTTTAAAGTAAAATAACTGTTTTTTTTTTTAATATTGAAAAGCTTTTCTTAAAATTGAATAAATGTGGCTGTTATGATGAATTTTTACCATAGAATGACATTTTTAAAATTTTAAATGAGTTGATTATGAATGGAATGTTTGTTGGTATATTATATTCAGGTCTGATTCAGATAGGCAGATAAGTGTGAATGCTTTTAAGTGCAGTTTGTATCCATGCGGATTCTTCCTGTGAACCAATAATACAATGCCATTTGAGTTTTTAATGTCTGCCATATATGTGACAAAACATAACAATGTATCATTGATAAAATTTCATGGTGAGAAAAGTGGCCTTGCTTTTGGTTAAATATATTGGCATGTGCTCAAGAGTTCTGATACACTAACTTTGCATAGTATGAATTTAATCTGTTTAGAACAGTTTTATAGAGATTAACCTCCTCAAAGATTCACTGGTATTATTATATTATAGCTTCTTGGGCAACCCAATAACAAGTTGCCACATTCTGGAGACTTACAATATATTAATCGTCACACAGATCAAGACTGAAAATACAATTAAAAACTGTGTCTCCACAGGGAATCGAACCCGGGGCCTTTGGATCAGTAGTCAGATACCCAACCAACTGACCCAAGAAGGCCGACAATTAATGTTATGCTGATTAATGAAATAATTTTGTCATATAAATAATTTTATTTTTTTATTTTTGATGAAATTCAGTTAATGTTGTGTATGACACCGGCTTAGAATAGTGCTTCCACTCTTTTCTATTATCATAATATTCGGGTGTCCAATAAAAGCCGGGTAATGGAAAATACAACAGGCAACAATAACATGTCAAATAGTTTAGCAATGAGGTTCACCACCCGTTATGAATGTTACCCTTTTAGGTGAGACGAGACTGATGTGTGGGGATAAACGCATGTGTCGTGCTTCCTTTTATAAGGTACTGCACACCCATCGCTGGTTACCCCATATTGTGGGATGTGTTATGATGGTATGAATGAATAAATATTTTATCTATTAATGTATTACGTACATTAAGATAAGACTTATTCAAATGCAACAAATACATTATCTATACTAATACCAAAAATTAATCATCGTAAGTCAATTATTATCAATTTATTTCGACAACAATCTTTGAATGGTTTAGAAAACAATAGATTATCTACCTAATTACAAATGTAGAACACCATTGTCATCAAACATTTAGAATAATTAATAAACCCAAGTCTTAAATCTCTGGCAGTAGTTTGCCATTCCAGATGTGATGTCATTCATAAGATTGGTGCAAGATCGTGATGAGTTTGATGTGAGATGACACAAGAATGTGATTATATAATTTGACACCAATAAGTTTTTCTACAAGAAACAAAACAAGAGTTGAGTTACTACTTACTTGGTTATAAATTACTACAAGGGACTAAAAATATAATAATTTTATTTTTTAGGTATACAATGGAACAGCTATTCAATGTGGTATCTGATGTAGAGAACTACAACAAATTTGTTCCATGGTGTAAAAAATCCGCAGTTTCCGAACGAAAGAGTAACAATCTGAAAGCTGAACTAGTGGTGGGATTCCCTCCTATCAACGAGAAATACACGTCGGATGTAACTCTTGTCAAGCCATACCTCGTTAAGGCAGAATGTATGGAGGGGAGATTATTCAACTACCTGATGACCATGTGGAGATTCAGTCCGGGACTGCGCAACTCTCCAAATTCTTGTGTTTTAGACTTTAGGGTTATGTTTGAATTTCGTTCTGCGCTACATTCTAGTCTGGCGACATTATTTTTCGATCAAGTAGTCTTACAAATGGAAGGAGCTTTCATAAATGAAACTAGAAGACGATATGGTAAAGCCAGTTTACCAATGCAAATAATAAAAACGGGCAAAACAATTAACAGTTGACGATTCCCATTTTTTTAGTCTAATTTTGTTATATTTTAATTTATTTATCATTTGTAAATAAACATAAATTTTTTGTTCAAATATATTTTGTTTCAAATTGTTCTTTTTACAGAAATGTTATTAATAACAGCCACGGTTAGTAAATAATAACACAAATATCTTAAAACCCTGTCAAATAATCTCGTCAGGGTGCAAAGTAGTTATTATTATTATGAAATCACGGAGACAATCGTATTTATTCTTATACATACACACAATCCCATCATGTTCCTGTTATTGGGGTAGTCAGAGAGAATTGAGTATATTTCTGTTTTTGCGTATATTCATTGCGTCACATTACATCTTTCATACTTGCTAATCTGTTATTTACACTTCTAATGTTTATTCTTATATACAATTTTTATTAATAATTTCCTAAAATATACATAAATTCATGCCGCCTTTCACTCAAAAAATTATAGAAAATAAAATGAAATTGCAAGAAATGTATGAAGGAATCCATAGTAAAAAAAAGGTTGGTTTCCTGACTACTCAAGTTTCGAAATTCACCACCGGACTTGAATAATACAATTATATTACAACATAATATTTAAATTATATTCACATTTTCATTTCTTGAAAAGATTATGACACATTTTGATAATTAATACAAATTGCTCACGCGAGTCAATGATAACTACATATTAACCTAACCAACCTATTATTTCTAAAAGTTTAGTATGTAGTTATCATTGCGACTCGGGTGAGCGAGTTGCATCATATACTGTAATATAATATTTATATCACGGGTGTGAATGTGGCAAATTGCGATTGTATTTTTGTTAAAAATTTGCTTTCAAAACGCTAGTAGTTTGGGGGCAGAATTGCCACCTAGTAGAGAGTTTCAGAAGTTCAAATAGTTAAAAAAAATTATTTTTCCCGTAGTAGTAATATATACGCGTTCATCTATATATTGATATAAAAATTATTACGATTGGCCAGGGACAGTACTACTACCTCAATAAAATAAAAAGACGAAAACTTTATCAAAAATATCCTTAATATTAAATTTATTTGTAAAATGACATTATGTTAAATAAAGTGTTATAAAAATACACAGATTACATTTGTCCACACTGTGATATTGTAACGGGTATTTTAGGTTTATTATTTGGTCCTGTAGGAACATTTTCAATTTTTCTCATCACCAATAAACCGTCAATCACTCTGCCGAAAACCACATGTTTGTTATCCAAGAAATTACACTTTGCGCATGTTATGAAGAACTGGCAGCCATTGGTGTCCTTACCGCTGTTAGCCATCGACAATAGTCCGGGAGAATCATGTTTAATTGTAAAATTTTCATCGGCAAATGTGCTGCCACCATATATACTCATAACACCAGTACCGTCCCCCTTAAAAAACATTATTGAAAATATAAATTTATATAAGATAACCTTAATTATTATAAATTTGTCTGAAATAGATTAGCGCAGTGGCTCGTTAGTCACTTGCGGCTCTTTGTATAGACATATCGACCGCTGACCGCCATTACCTCCTATCTTAAATATGCAAAATTTTACAGAATATTCTCTCTTCTGAAAACACTGTTTTATAATTTTATTTCCAAGAAAGAGCTCTAACTACTATGAACATTGCTTTAAAAAATAGTTGTTTTTTACAATGTATAACTCTATATTCGTTTTTGGTGTTAATTAACACTTCTGTGTAAGATAGAAAGTTGAAGGTACAAATTTAATTGAAATTTGAGTTAGGAGGTATTGGCGGTAAGCGGTCGATATGTGGCTCTTCCAGGCTCTTCAGACATTAACTCCAATTTAACCTCATCTCAAATTTAATTCCATATTACTTTTTTATGGAGTGGTATTTCCATTTTGAAACTCAACAACACAATCATAAATATAAGAGTTATAAGATCCAAATAGGATGTAATTATTTTGAATTTAAAATGATCAGGTGCCTTCTTCTTTCAATACTCACATTGACAAAGTCACCACCTTGAATCATAAAATCTTTGATTACTCTATGAAATATTGCTCCTTTGAATCCCAATGGTACTCCATCTCGCCTGTATTCTCCGGTACAAAATTCTCGAAAATTTTCACTTGTTTTGGGGACCATGTCCGCAAACAATTCAAATATCATACGTCCAATCTCCTAAAAACAGACAATGTAGATATATCATATAACTGTTTAATTTAGAACATGTAAACAAAATATAACCTACAAGATTGCCTGATTATTCAAATAGATATATTTACTTACCGTTGTACCGACTGTGATATCAAAAAAGACGACAGGATTGTTTGGGTTTCTTAATTGAGTTTGTATTTGATTCCATGTCGGCATTTTAGTAGCAAAATTTAAAACGATAGCATATAAAAAAAGGACAAATGTTTACTAGTATTACTTTGAAAATTACTCAAAATATTTTTTATCAATCGAAAATAATATTATAAAAATAATACGTCAATATCGATAAATATTGTTTAGTTAATATTTCTACAAAATTACAGAAAAATACCCGGTATTTTGGAATTAACCTCTATTTGACAGATGACGATCACGATCGACAACAAGATTCAAGGGTGGCGTTCGGGAAGTCGCTCGACGATGTTGGTCGTCGTTCCTAGCGTTCGGAATTCATCGAGTAGCGACGGACGCGACGGTGACAAATGAATGATCCGTATTATTTGACCGAATCATTATATTGAATCGGTGACTCACGGTTCACGTTGCCACAACGATCCGTTCATGAACCAGACATCACTCTCACACTTTCTATCTCATATAAAATATATCTTTAGAATGTGATACACAGACCGACTTATCGATTCCGGATCATGTGTTCTCTTGCTCTAATCCACGTAAAGTATATAGTTAGAATGCGATACACAGACCGACTCATGGCAATCTTCGATTCACAACTAATTCATTATGGTTCATAAAATCTAATTCATTGCGGTTCTTAAATATGTTAAGCAATTTTGACCGCAATACACTTGAAAAACAAATACATAACGTATATAATTGAATATACTATTTTGAAGGCGATCTGTTATCTCATACTTCTTTTGAGATAAAGAGAGATGGCAATCTTCGATTCATGAATAATTCATTATGGTTCATAAAATATTTAAGCAATATTTACCATTAAGTACATTGAAATGCAAACATTTTAACGCCTACATTTGCATATCATATTTTGAATCGGTTTTGTTTTCTCTGTCATACTACGTACATGTTATGTACGATAGATAAGGATAGCCATATTTGAATCATATTGAATCGAAGAGCGAATTGATGATCCGCATAAATTTCATGAATCGATTTGAAAAGACAGGATCTCAAAAAAATATCGTACTTTGCACCACTAGCACATAGAGCGATTCGTGGGGCGATTCAATCCGCCCGTTCAAAATCACGGTTGACTCGCACCGTCAAAGGGACATTTTGTTTGGTGGCAATTTATACTTTTTCACATAGTCATCAGCACTTTTAGTTTGGTATAGCTTTTGTCGGTTTTATTTTTATTTATAATTTAATTTATTTAATTATTTACTGATTATAATTTACAAAAGGATATTCGATGAATATGAAATCATATAAATTTATCATGGATAATAATGGTCAACCACAAAGAAATGTGGAAGGCCATTATTTAATGGTAAACATCAACAGTAAGTGTATTTAATTTATTAAATACACTTACTTTCTTCTTTTTCTCCTTTTGAATAGACCTTCAGGTCTGTTTTTTAAGAGGCCTGCTCTTCCTGTGAGGTGGACCCCCAGCTATCCCTCCATCTTTTTGGCGGTCTACCGCGAGGGCGGGTTCCGTGAGGCTGATTGTGAAGCACGATATGAGGAAGTCTGATGCTGTCCATCCTTTGGACATGACCATACCAGTCCCTCCTCCGCTGCCTTCTCCATCTGATGATATCGTCAACCTCACATAGTTCCCTTATTCTGGAGTTCCTCACTCGGTCTCTCAGGGTTTTGCCTGCAATAGCTCTCAATGTCCTCATTTCTGAAGTCCTCAACATTTGTTTGCTTCTGACTGTGTCTGCTCGTGCCTCTATACCATATGTCATCACTGGTCTTACGCATGCTTTGTAGATTCTCACTTTGCTTTTAATGGCCATATCCTCATTTTTCCATTTAATTATTTATTTATTATAATTTACAAAAGTAAATTCAGCGGATATGAATTCATATAAATTTGTCATGGATAATAATGATCAACCACATAGAAAAGTGTGGAAGGCTATTATTTAATGGTAAACATCAACAGTAAGTATATTTTGTTTTATGAAAATAAAGCATTTTTAAATGAGTGGTTATTATTTTAAGGGAAATTAACAATTTTTGAATGCCCAAAATACAAAAAGCTCGTGAAAACTATGCACACACAAGAAAAATCGTAAATACTTACGAATAATACGAATCGCTTGTCACAACACGTTTAATACTTTTAAAATTAATAATTAATATAATATTCTCTCCTTACTATACTGAAAACATCCGATAAACACCAAAACAAAAGATTCAACCTATACTATAATTTTTGACCAAAATGACACAACTAAAGTAACACCAAACACGTAATTTTAAAATTCCCGCGCCCGCGTAATTTTTTTTCCGCTCAGTGCCGTTCGGAATACACATCGCCCAAATGTCGCTCTCTTTGCAACTTCGGGTCGTACCAGTAGAGCGATTCACTCTGATTTAGAATGCGACCAAGGATTATGACCATTTTCTATGGTCTGTTTATACATATCCTAGATTTTTATTATAATATACTTATGTAGATGTATTATTCCGCGCAAAAAGTGAGTCGTGGAATATCGCGCGTTTGACGTTTTGGTTGGCAACATATTTCCGTTTTCCTTACATTTTGATAACTGACAGAGGCGGAGAAGAATACTTTGTCCCACGTTGGAACTCTAAAAATTGATAATTGAAGAGGCTGAGAAGAATACTTGTCTTATGTTGAGACGCGAAATTGATAACCGTCGTCGTAATCGTCGTGTGACAAAAACAATGGATCCACGTTGGGACGCACCAAATTGATATCGCGTGAGGCCAAATTGTTATAAAAATGGTATATAGAAAAATGTGAAAAGGACAAATCAAACATATTAGCTCCTGCTGAAAAGTAAAATAAAAAAATACATATAATACAGGCGTGGCAAAAAATAACATATAACCGAAAGATCTTACCAAACTGCTCTCCAACCAGGACTGCGATAAAACACTTACACTTTAACATTTAATTACTTTTTTTATAACTTTAAAAACATTCTTATAATCACACATCGTTGGTAATGGTATCTGAAAGAATTTATTTATTAATACTTATAATCACCCCTCGATGATAGGTAGAGAACCTGAAAAGAACTTAATCACTACTTTTTACAATTAAAAATGCTAAGGCCGTCCGACAGCCCAGCTAACTCGCACGTGACTCGCTACAACTACTCACTGAACACTACCTAAAATGACAACTGACTGTTATCATCAGAACGCGGCCCCCCCGCGCTAGTGGAACAGAGATAGCGAGAAAGATAGAGAGAGAGAGGGACAAGTCAATGCTCCAATAGCGACGCCGCCGCGTAAAAACCAACATTCCACGTATCTTTTTAAATAAATAGTTAATCTATTATTAATACAAAAGATAATGTTTAAATATACGAACAAGGCCTGGGGACCCGTTATAAGTCGTTCCTAGAATTAATAGAAGGAATACATTAGGCCAAAGTAAAATAATGATATTTGGATTTCTTTGATATCATAATGCATGGAAATACATCGATCATAATACTTATGGAAATATCAATTTCACCAGGATTGCCTAGTTTGTACACCAGTTTTTGTTTTTGACACATCATGTACATACAGTCTGTTAATTTAGTATTCTCACCAATTTAGTTATTTTATTTTAATATTTTAGTTACTTTTTTAAATATATAATGCAACTGGCTCACGCCAGTTGCAATTATAACTACAGACAACCATAACCAACCTATTTTTACCAAACATTTGTAGGTTAGGTTTAAAAAATCGGTGTCCATCCTAGGATATCCATTTCACCACATCCAAGATAACTGTTCTCTAAATCATAATATACAAAGTGTTTTTTTCGATAAATAAATCTGAAAACAATTTACATTTGTCGTTATTCTATATAGAAAAACGATGTGGTCTGCCAACCAAAACGTCAAAAATCCTCCGGAAAAAGCATGGGAAAAAGGCTCACTTAGATTCATACAAAATTTGCTAACTACGACATCTAGTATATTATAATAAAAATCTATGGGATGAACCACTGCCTTGCTTCAAACAAAGCCGTGCTGTAGAAAACGCGTTGACAGTTAAAGAGACCTAACTTCGACTCGTATCTATGAATTTTAGTATGAATTTGCGAACAGTCGGTGTGGTTTGAACTGTTGTCAGTTGATTACAATTGCTAAAAAAACGCATTTTTATACAGTATTTTGTCAATTTCGAATACCTATATATTCCAAATTTAATATTGTGAACTCAAGACATTAAGGCAAAATAATTAAATCAAGATATTTACTTATTTATCATTTCTACTCTTCTCAATCTCTCGGTCCCGGATACACATCAAACTACAGCACTTCCTACATACCTTTTTAATTTTAGTTTCATATAATATAACTATGTAATAAACATTGTAAATTTATTCCTATGGTAATTGCCTTCTGATTATCAGATGTCTACATTATCCTAAAGTTATATATTAACCGGTATTAACACTAGTTGCTTGTCATGTATATAGTATTTTTGTGTCTTATAATTTTTGATTGTGGAATAAAGTTGTGTTTATCATGTTTCAATTTAATATTTTTTTTGTACTCCCCTTCTCGGTTCTTTTCACTTGTGTGTTTCAAGACACTGTAATGGTAAGTAAATATTTTTTTAGATGTAGGATAAAATACAAATACTTTATTTAAGAATGCAATATCAGGTAATTTTAAAAGTATCAAACATGGAATTATAAGATAGTATCAAATGAAAATATTCTTAACCTAATGGGTGAATTATTCTTAATTGAAGCTTGGTGGATGTGTTTGTTACATGTCATATTATTTTGATTACATTGTGTATACTAATTATATAATATTAGTAGTATTATTTGATTCTCATTTATATGCCGAATAAAAAATAACAATTTTTTATATCAATAGAATCGAAGTTAAAAAATACATTTTCATAGGAGAAAAACAAATATTCAATGAAGTATATTTTATGTTAAAATGTCGTAATGCTTGCTTTTAATTATATATTAAATCTGCATATTTTAAAATAAATGGTATTGGCACGCATTTTTCTATCAGCCAAATATTAAATTACTTATGTATATTTGCTCTATTACAAGTTTATATGTAATATCGCGATAGGTCTCTTTAGTTTGAATTTTTGCGTTCCCGCCAATCTACAGCACGGCTATGTTATTTGTAGAAGGCAGTGGATGAACTCATTTCAAATTAATTTAATTTATCCATAGAAAAAATATACTATAATTTATCTATGGCTAACATGTTTTGACTTTGACGTTTATCTTGTACATAGAAAAGAGAATTATCTTGTACCACGTGCGGCTCGCATTATTGAGTTTTAAATGTAAATTTTGACCGATAAAATATTAAGTAAAAATGGGACGGAAAGCTAAATTTGATGGAGTTAAAGCGAAAAAAGGACCCGGAAAGAAGACAAAGAAGCAAGGAGAGCCACAGTTTGATTCATCACTCACAGGTATTGTTGATGAGACTAAATAACACGTTTTGTACGTTTTTTTGGTTTTTGCAATTATAATCTATTAGAATATTTATTTTTTTAGTTTTTCATCACAAATAATTTTACTTTATGCCTGAAAGAGTTACCAATAAACAATTCAAGTACGAATCCTATTCGCTTGTAATATACGCTAATTTCCCTATTATAGGTTAAAATTCATTGAATTTTATTAATATAAATAAATAGGCGTTCTGCAATCACATATTATTCAACACTGAAATTGAAAAATATATTAAAAAAAAAATAAAACAAGCATTAACAATAATTAGTTTTTGGGACAAAACTGAGTAACAACTTGAGAATTACAAAAAGTAAAAAAGAAAATTACAAAATGTGTATGGAGTCAAAGATGTTCAACCATAAAAATGGAATATTCATAAGCATTTGTATGTCATTTGTTAAGTTCTATGTTTCATACTAACTTGTTATATTTACTGTTGTGATTGACTGATAGAAAGGCTACATACATTAAGTCTTTCACACTGTTATACAATTATATTTTTTAATTTTACTTTCTTAAATATTTCTTTTATTTTTCAGAAAACAAATCGGGTAAAGAACTCTCTCATAGACAAAAACAGAGAGCTGCTAGAAGGTTGAAAAAGAAGGTGGAAAAAATTGAAAAAAGAAAAGAGTCAAAGAAAATTGGACAGCTGAAGAAAAATAAAGTCAATGGAAAAGGAGTTGCTAAAGGTAAATCTTTACATGATTTACATTCAAAACTTGTCTCCTCAGTATACATGGCATAAGAGTCGCAATATTTTTTTTTTGACAGCTCTAAATTCTATATTATATAAAGTGTACCCCTGGTTATCTAGCCCCAGTAATTAACTAATTTCCATATGCGTGTTTTGTAGTACCTACATAATATAGAATCTTTTTTAAAAAGTTCCAGAATACAGGGGGTCTGTGGCAGTACTCTATAATCCCACAATTTCGATCATCGGACACAAAATGTTTGTCAGATTACCGTGGGTCGACTGTATACACATTTCTATTTCCTTTTCAGACCAAAACAAAAACATTGCTTTCAATCACAGGGGCTCGTCGTTCTGCAATTCACCGTTTTGTGCAATTCAATGTTTGTGCAATGTTACTTGCGCAAATGATATGTAATGATTCAATATTGCTCAATTAACTTTTTCTTGCAAGTCAGAATAATTAACTCTTATTCCATGGATTAAGTAACTTGATTTTCAAATCTCAAAATGTCCCTATATTTGACAAAAAAATATATACTTTTCACTAATATTTTAAAAACTTTATACATTTTTACCATATTTTTATTTATATTACAATACTAACACAAAAAAAACATTATGTTTCTTAGTAAAGGTACCCATTTACTGGTTCAATGCCTGAAGGGGGTTTATTTGAATTATTTAAATAACGCAACACAAAAATATACAATTGTATCATCCAGAAAAAGATACACAGTAAAAATAAACATGTTTTATTTTGCTAATTCGTTTCACTGTTGTTTTTTAGGTTTCACAGATGAAAACAAAACATGGTTGAAACCCAAACAACCCGAAATTAAAAATAATAAGAAGCAGAAAGCAAAAAAAGTATCAGAGAGTGAAGAAGATGATGATGATGAGAGTGAAGTTCCCAGATTGAACGGAGGTGGTGATTCAGAGACAGAGACGGAAGAAGACGATACTGTTGATCAAAATGGATCGAATGACCAAGATGTTGGATCAAGTGATGAGGGTGCTTCATCCAACGAGAATGCAGAGGAGGATGATGATGATGACGATGACAAGCAAGAGGCTGGCGACTTGCAAAATTTCAAGGTAAAGAAACAAAATAAAAATTTAATAATATTTCTGGTGCTATCTAGAAAATAGGCTTGCCCGGGTTGCTGCAACTGAAACCCCTGTAGGTCAACGTCTCACCACCTAACCAAAGACCAAAAAAATGGAAGGATAGTTGGTCATTCGTCTCCCAGGAATGAAATGATATAAACAGATCATGGATCTATTATTAGAGGAAGAAAACAAGAAGCTATCTAGTAGTGAAATCTATATAGCAACTCACAGTATAAGTCTTTAATCACTAGTTACATGTAACACATGAGATCCAACTGTCAATAGCGATAGTATGTATAGTTGAAGAATAAGTACCAAACTATAAACTCATAAATCCTAATTATTGAATATTTTATTTTCTATACAACACATGTAGGTATGTATGTCAAGATAGGACAGTATGGAGGTCAGTTCTTTTTTCTACCCAGAATATGAAAACAGCATGATGGTATGTTTGGAGATTTAAGTATCAAAATATTAAGTCTTCTTACATATTGTGTATAGGCGACTGCCAAACAAATTATATGAAGTGATGTCGTCACTAAATTCAATTTTTATAAAAATTGTTAAAAAAATTTGAGACTTCTACAATATTAATATTTTTTATAGAAAATTAAATTATCTAGTTGGGGTGTTTCGGCCGTTTCGATATTTTTAAAATACAGTGAAACCCCCATTTAACGTTTTTTAAGGGTCTGTAAAAAAAAAACTTAATTGGAGGGAAAATGTAAATAGGGGGTATCAAAAAAACACATTTTATTTAATACAGATAGTGCACGTACATAGTGTGAACACATGGGGGGGAAATTGAAAAAACAATGTTTTATTTATTAATTTATTATAAAAGTAAAAACAGATTGTTCACATAGTGTGAACATAAACATAAAAATTTATTTTTTATTAAAAAAGTCATTAATATTCTTTTGTTGCATTTTTTTCTTTTTTTGCAACTCTTTTTCAATATTATATATTGACCTAAAGGTCTCGTCTTGAACATCACTAATACGTTTGCTTCCAATCTTGGGCGATATCTAAATCAACACTGCGTGATTCCCCGCAAACTGACCTGTAGACCACATTATGCCTCTTTTTAAAACCATCTATCCACCCATTTGATGCAGTAAACCCTTCAATATTAAGACGATTCGCGATGTGCAGCGCCTTTTCACGAATAATCGAACCGCCGACGGGAATATTGCTGGCTCGCGCACTGACAAACCATTCTTTTAAAATCTTATATGCATACGTTTTTTCGCCATGGGACCACATTGAATGGCGCTTTTCTCAATCGATTCTCGATTTTTAATGATTGACGCTAAAGTAGTAATAGGAATCCCTAAATCACGGGCCAGCGAAACGCGTGAACCCACATGTTTATCAACTTTTTCGAGAATATTCCTTTTCTCATGCACCGACAAAGCTTTTCTTTGTTGAGACATTTTTTTTCACTTTATAACGATTATACTGTAAATAAGAAAAGAACAGACTGTAAACCACTGAAACGAATACGAATGATGAATATGCGAAAGCACTGAAAGCAAAATGACAGATAGACAGATGATTAAAGATGTCGCCTATACCCACCCCATATGTACTCCGACCAATCACAATTTCGGAAATTAACCAATCACCACGTTGCGTCTTGAACTTCGACCAATCACAATTTCGGAAATAAACCAATCACCGTACGCCATTCTTAAGTCACGTCGTTAGTGTTTGTACTGCGCAGACTCATTGTCAAACGCGCGTAACTCACATATTTTGAATATTTTCGACGTAAATCGCGGAAAAAAAAAAAACGTAAAAGCGGGTATTAAATGTATTAAAATATACCGGGACCTAAAACTTAACACGCAATTGGCGGGAAAACGTAAAATAAGGGGACGTAAAATCCGGGTTTCACTGTATTTGGAAATATAGGCAGTTAAACTCATAAATTTATAATAAAAAAAATATTTTTCTTAATAAAAATGTTTGAGAAACCCTGGAATTTTTTTGAAAAAACTGATTTGAGATTTTTGTATTTGTCTATGTTTGTACCAATTTTCAGCGTTCTAGCTTTCATGGTTTCTGAGATATATGGAAAAATAAACTAAAATTACAAAAGTTGATAACCCCTGACTGAAACAAAAAATCACAATTCTGGGTATAAAAGTTTTGTAGGCCTATAACTGTTTATATATTCTGAGATTTTGGGCTTAAATTGAGCGGATCAAAAGTTATAAGGGGGGGGACACACAGACACACACATACACAAAACTCACATAAAATGTTCTGCTTCGAATTCTGAGTAAATCCATGTATCGGAACATATATGCTGCGAGGCCTCTAGTTGGTGTTATTAGCATCCTAAAAGTCCACTTCGCCATACAAAATGTTTCTTTCGTACACGCATCTTGGCTTAACAATGTCGATTCATTCAGAGAATTGAATTCTCATGAACGAATCGACAGTTGGATTAACTCTTATGTCTAAATAGGTGGTGTTTGCATTTCTCAGCTATTTTCAAGATGCAAAGCATCTTACATTGAAATGTGTACTACTTTAAAGTATGACTGATAAAGGAATTCAATGAAAAAATATTTTGAACCTTTGTTAATATTAAAGTGTTTTTATGATAAAAATTATATACATGTTACTTGATAATCATTGCTGTTCACATTATTCTTTTATACAAAAAAATACATGATTTTACTGTACTATATTTTAGCTTGGAACATTAGACGACATGGATGGATCATCGGATGATTCCCTGTCTGCAGTTGATGACGATTTTGCTTCAGATTCGGATAATGAAAAAGACACGAAAGATGCAAGTGATGATGATGATGATGATGACAAAGAAGATCTGTTACCAATTGAAAAAGCCAACAAGCAACTTAAAAAGAAACAAAAGAAACAGCAACAGTTAGCCGATGAAGAAATGCAATTGAACATTGCCAGTCACGACGTATTTGCATTCCCTACAGAAGAAGAGTTGGATCAACCAATCGGATTACAAGAAGTTCAACAAAGGATTAAAGATGTGGTTGTAGTTTTGAATGATTTCAAAACTTTGAAACAGGAAGGCAAAGATAGATCGGAATATGTTGAACTTTTGAGAAAAGATCTCTGCACCTATTACAGCTATAATGAGTTTTTGATGGAAAGGCTGATGCAATTGTTCCCGTTATCAGAATTAATGGAATTCTTGGAAGCCAGTGAACTCAAGAGGCCATTGACTATTCGAACAAACAGTCTTAAAACAAGAAGAAGGGAACTGGCTCAAGCGTTAATCAATCGTGGTGTCAATTTGGACCCTGTCGGAAAATGGAGCAAAGTGGGTTTAGTAGTTTATAGTTCAACCGTTCCCGTGGGAGCTACTCCCGAATACCTTGCAGGTCATTATATTATCCAGGGTGCTTCTAGTTTTCTTCCTGTTATGGCATTAGCGCCACAAGAAAATGAGAGAATATTGGACATGTGTTCTGCGCCAGGTGGCAAAGCATCTCACATTGCTGCGATAATGAAGAATACCGGAGTGTTGTTTGCTAACGATGTCAATAAAGACAGATTGAAAGCTGTGGTCGGTAATTTCCACAGACTGGGTGTTGTCAACTCGATAATCGTGTCGTATGATGGCCGCAAATTTCCTTCCATTATAAAAGGATTTGACAGAGTTCTTTTAGATGCCCCGTGTACTGGAACTGGTGTTGCAGCTAAAGATGCCAGCGTGAAAACCAACAAAGACTCTACTGACTTACAGCGATGTTATAATCTTCAAAGGCAATTGATTCTAGCAGCAATTGACTGTGTGACTGCAAGATCAAGCACAGGGGGCTATATTGTGTACTCCACTTGCTCCATTTTGCCAGAAGAAAATGAATGGGTTGTAGATTATGCTCTCAAAAAAAGAAACGTTAAATTAGTTCCCACCGGATTAGATTTTGGAAGCGAAGGATTTACTAAATACAGAAACATGAGATTCCATCCGTCAATGAATTTGACGAGGAGATTTTATCCACATACCCATAATATGGATGGATTCTTTGTTGCTAAATTGAAAAAATTCTCCGATGTGATTGTAAGTATTTTTGTAAGTTACTTATTTCCAACACCAATCAATTCTCTACAAAATATTATTTCATAATAGTACTTTTTTATTTTACATTTTTTTTTATTTTAGCCCGAAGATTTAGAAAAAGCGAAAAATTCAGACGGAGAAGATGAGGGTGAAAAAGAAGAAATAGAAAATAAAAATTTGAAAAGACCAGCTAAAGATGATGGGACAAACAATGTTTCTAAGAAGGCCAAAAAAGAAGAAAAGAAAACTAAAAATGTAATGCTTTTTTATGTATAAATTAATGTTTTACTAATCAACAAATATATAAGTTCCATTATACTTTAACTACAAATAATGATGCAATAAAATGTTCTTTTAGGATTCTGATTCAGGAAATGAAGCTCCAGTAATGAGCAGAGGACCTATTCATCCAGATTTATTACAAATCACTCAGAAAAACAAAAAAAAGAAGTCAAAGAAAGCAAAGTCACAAGTTCAGGATAAAACACCAGAGAAGAACACAGTCAGTAAAGTCATCGGCAAGAAAGTTAACAAGAAGAAAAACAAGAATTTCAAAAAGAAACAGAAAGGCAAGAAAAATCAGAATAAATCCAAATAATCCGGATGGCGTCTTGATTATAAATAATTATTTTTATTTGTATATTTTTAATAATTAAACATTATTGAATTTAAATAAGCTTTTCATTTTTATTGGTACTAACAGTAATTAGGTAAGATAAATGCAATGGAAATAAATTATCTCCTTTCCTTAGTATTTTTTAAATTGATATTATTATTCTTTTTACTCTTCACTAACCCAAGGGGATATAGTGGGGAGTTATGATTTCGCAATTTTTAAGGCTATTTTTTTTATTGCAAATTATTAACTACTATCATGCTGAGACTGTATTCTAAAAGTTTCATCACAATGTATCTGTGTGCTATGTACGGCGTGTTTATTTTACTTTATCGATTATAGACTAAAATACTCCTTGGATTCTTTTCAAATTTTGTATATCTGATACTTAGACCCCCATTACATTTTGAAGGATATCTGAATAGTGCTTCTATTTCTTTTTAACTGTCAAATATTTCAAAGTGACCCAAGCACAGGAAACTTAATATTTGAAATTTTTATTTTCGAATTAGTAAAAAGGCACATCACTTTCATAAAATGGCATCAAAGAAATACAAAGTTTTGATAATAAAATATTTAAATAAAAAATTAGTAAAACAAACCCATTTCATGAAAATTTTCCATACAAAATTTGAATACTTTGTGGAGTGACTTGGTTGGACTTGGTAGTGAGGAGTATAGTGTTGGCCACAGCCCACTCGTTTTTCTATATATCTATTTTTGGTGTATGTTAAAAAATTAAGATTAACGATAATTTTTCAAAATACCGTTTATTGTTTTCTTCATTCATGCCTTCATATCATTATGGCATATTCCACTATAATATTTATGTATTTTCATAGCACCATTTTAATGATTGATTCAAGGGTGCTGATAGTTCATTTTTGTGCTGCTCTACGAAACAAAGCTGTTTTGAAAGCAATGTTCATACTTTGAGCACGGCGGACATCTGTATGCATTGCATTCCACTTAATAGGATTGATCATATTAAGCTGCTTTGTTGATTCTGTCCACCTCCTCTAGTGAGTTGTTACTCTGTGATCCAGATGACCTTGTGAAATACCTTCCAGAGAGCTATTTTCTCCGACACGCCTCTTGAATATATTTTGGTGCTAGGTTGTTTAAAGTAACCAGCAAAACGCATGACCGTATAAAAGGAAGCACAACACGAGCGTGTACATGTACACACCAGTATTGTCCACCCAAAATGGCAACATTCAGAATGGGTGGTGAACATGGGCGACCGCAGGGGGGGCAAGTGCCCCCCCCTGGATCGATTGAAAATAGTAAAATAATGTTACTTTCATTTTAAATCACTTTGTGTTAGCATAAAGAAAGTGTGGAGAGACAGAACGCGCAACATCATCGCCAGTGTGACATGAACGTCGAGCGTTCGGCCCCCGTCCCTCATTGCTCGGGCTGATCATTCTTTCCATTACTAAAAATATTTTGCCCCCCCTAGAAAATTTTCTGCGGGTGCCCATGGTGGTGAACCTCATTGCTGATCTATGTAAGATGTTATTTTGTATTGTCTTGTATTTTCGATTACCCGGCTCTTTACGGGACGCCTGAAAACGATGATAATAGAAGATTGGAAACTTTATTTTAAGCCAATGCCTCACACACTTTATGTCTATCTTAATTTGACGATCAGCCCATCCAGGGATGAACAAGCTATATAACGTTCCCAATCAGGGCCGGATAAATCATAAAACAATCAGGAACAAGAAGTCAGGGCGGTTGTCTTAAAAGCGCTTAAAATTATAAAACGTTAATCATATAAATCAAAAAACCGCAGGTATGGCACTCGGTTCTCTTTGCGTACCCGGATAGAGGCTCGGCATGATGGTGTGTATGTAAAAAATCCCGCTTAGTGCTAATATCTTGCCCGCGTACTTTTAACATGTTATTTGGGCATTATATCTGGTGTTGTCAAACAAAACAAAATTGACTCAAATAATGTAATACGATTATGTAATATTATTATGAATCTCCAATTGTGGCTATTTTTTATAAATAATAATAAACAACTATATATGTTGGTTTAGGTAATATTAACAAACTGATTCGTCATTTTAGACCCCATGTAATTTTACATAATTTTAAATTGTTCTACATTTAATATTCCAAAAAAATGGGAGGGGGGCGGATTCAAATATATTGCTACGGGCGCAAAAACACGTTTATCCGGCCCTGTTCCCAATGGAGTGGGTAGGTGTCTACGAAATCCTTCTCGATATCGTGTTTTTTTTTAATTCAATGTGTATGAAAAAGAGGATATTTTCGTCTAAGACAATGCATAAAGATTTTATTTCATTTCACCAAACCATTTTAGACCCATTTTTCACAAGCAGTCTAATTTGATTCCGACAGGATTCCAATAGATGTCAGTAATGTTTGATATAAAACTTAGAAATTAAAATATCTAAAATAATACACCAGTATGTAAATTATGTAATACGTAAGTACCTAATATGTATTATTCTTTCTTATTTCTTCAAATTCTTTTCTCATATTTAACGTTGCAGAGTTAGGTTTCTTAATTTTTGCGTGCAAATTAATTTTTCAATTTTGTATGCGTGACGTTTTGATTCAGACGATTCAGACGCACACATTCATACCTACTTTGTAGGTACGTACTGTTGATAAAATAACCAACATAACTTATTAAAATTAATTCAAAAATCCCGGGTGTAGACCCAGGTTAATCCAGGCTTATAGAGGGTGTGGCTGGACATTCATCTAAATAACATCCCCGGAAAATAAAGGAGCATGTTACGCGAACAGTGTTGTCATATAAAATAATTCCTATAATATGAGGGAAAAATAATTCCCATTTTGGTTTCTCGTTTTTTATTCATTTATAAGCTTTACCCCGTAATCTCGCGTCATTTTTGATCGTTAAAACTTTCGGTCGTGCGTCTATTCGATTACCATACAATAATCTGAGAGCAAAAAATATTTTTATCGTTTTAATAACTTCTATATTCTTTTCATTTTTTGTGTGTATTCTTTTTGTTATATTTATACGTAATAATTTTTAGGCAAAATATGAGACTTCTTAATTAAGCTGAAATAATTTTACTAGTACTAGTTGCATGTAATACATGAGATCCAACTGTTAATGGCGAAAGTATGTATAATTGAATAATACGTACCAAACTATAAACATTAAACACAAATTAATAAATATTTTAATATATTTTGTTTTCTATATAAAACATGAAGGTATGTATGTCAGGATAGAATAGTATAGAAGTCAGTCTTTTTTCCTACCCTGAATATGAAAACAGCATGATGGTATGTATGTTTGTTTGGAGATTAAGTATCAAACGTTTTCCCCGAGTCCCCGTAGATATTGTGTAGTGCATACTGCCTTACAAATAGTATAAAACGATGTCGTCACTAAATTCAATTTTTATAAAAATTGTTAAGGAAAGTTTGAGATGTACTGCAACAATGTTCATATTTTTTATAGCAAATTAAATTATCTAGTTGGGGTGTTTCGGCTTTCTTCGATATTTTTAAAAACTTTGGGATTATAAGTAGTTAAGCATATAAATTTATCATAAAAAAAATCTTAAAAAAAATGTTTAAAAAACTTTGGAATTAAAAAAAAAAACGATTTGAAATTTTATATTTGTCTATATTAATACCAATTTACAGCGTCCTAGCTTTTATGGTTTTTGAGATATATGAAAAAATAAACTAAAACTTTAATAGCTGATAACCCCTGATTGAAACAAAAAAAAAAATTCTGAGTATAAAAATGTTGTGGGCTTATAATTATCAATATTTTCTGTAATTTTAAGCTCTGTGCATTGAGTGAATCATAAGTTAAAAGGGAGACGACACAGACACACGGCTGTGTTTCTCGAACAAAGATTAAAGTAAAAGATACTTTGATTTCATAAAATTATTCAAACGTTTTGGTTGTTTCATTGAAATATAATGCCGTCAAGCAACGCACTTTTGGACAATTTCACGACGAAATCAAAGTATTTTAACATAAGTAGGTACTTTTTTTTAATTTTGTCAATACTGATGGTGATGAATATGTAGAATTCCATAATAATGGGTATTTTAAATCAAACAAATGATTTGGTCTACATCAGGCGTCGGCAACCTATGGCACGCGTGCCAGGCTTATTGGCACGCGATGGGGTTCTGAATGGCACTCTACAAATAATCAGGGAAATCGCGAAAATATCGAGACGAAGTGATTTTTAAATAAGAGAAAATGTTTAATTATAATTATTTATCTAACGTGGCTCGCCAATGTCACGAAAATCTGCGCGAAGGGTGAGTGAGAGCGCATTCGGAGTAAAAGGGATGAAACATGCGTAGCGCCGACTAGTTATCGAAGCGGACTTCACGTATGTTCAAGCCGGAATGACATTCGCCCCTCTCTTTCTCGTTTTGCTAGATCCATTAATAATCCCGTTTGATTTTTCAATTTTTGAGTGGATGAATGTTGATAATTTTGAAATGGAACTTATCGAACTAATATCTTCAGAATTATGGAAAACAAATTTAAGGAATTACGAAAAAATCTGGAAGATGACTCTATGGAAAAATCGACTGCTATATTAAATTGTTGGATGTAATTGCCGGAAAGATTTAATTGTTTAAAGAAAATTGCATGTGCTCTCCTTTCCGCTTTTGGTTCCACATATCTCTGTGAACAAATTTTTTCTCACATGAAACATATTTTAAGTCCACAAAGAAGTCGTTTAACAACTGAACATTCAGAATCTTGTGTGAAATTAAAAGTCACAAATTATACCCCTGATATTGAAATATTAAGCAAAAATGTGCAGGGACAAGGTTCGCATTAAAAAATTTTAATTTATGTTAGAATTTTATGTTATTTTTTAATAAATATGTTTAAAAGATAAATTTGGTATAAAATTCTTCTCCTCTAGAACCCCATTATATAATTTAGAATTAAGGCGGCACCCTGAATCATATTGGTAGAGTGGCTTGGCACACCACAGCTAAAAGGTTGCCGACCCCTGGTCTACATATATATTTTTTAGGTACTTATATACAATTAAATTACATAAACTATAATACAACTGTTTTGAACAATTCATAATTGCAAAAATGTACCTACCGAATTTTATTATATAAGAAAAAGCAGAGTTTCTATGTTTACCAGTTGATAAGGGCATAATAAGCTGAAACGGTCGTCCTGGATTCAGGAAAAAATATATATGTAGACCAAATCATTTGTTTGATTTAAAATACCCATTATTATTTCAACATACTATCACCGTTACTTTTGTTGAAACAAACACTCCGTATTCTGAGTAAATCCATACCTATATGTATGTATAACATATATGTATGTATGTATAACATATATGTATGTATGTATAACATATATGTATGTATGTATAACATATATGTATGTATGTATAACATATATGTATGTATGTATAACATATATGCTGCAAAGCCTCTATGTTGGCGTCTTTTAACTTCAATGTTGGAAAAACCGTAAAAAATATAGACCCTGCATACAAATCTTCGCGTATATTGGCTTGATACTTGGACGTTATGTAAAGAGAAATAAATTTTCTTGATCAAATCGACAGTTGGAATATTTTCCTAAATCGAATATTTTTTTGTTAGCATATAAAAAAATTTGCAAACCTTGGATTTCATCCCTGCCGGGAGTCAATTATATTTTTTGACAATTTTAAAATCTCAACAGAGACTGAACGGGAACAGGGATTTTCCCGGTTTGAATAAATGTCCTATTTCCTATCATATTTCTTCCTTCCAGTTCATCTCCCAATTTCCAGTTTTCTAACCATATCCTTAATTTTATTCCTTGAACCCGTTCATCTGATTTTGTTTTGAAAAAAATAATGTAAATATCTTAATATAGGTACTTTTAGTGAAACATTATAATTGGATACTCCTCCAAGATAATTGGCTTATTTTGCATTTCATTGTATTTATTTACTTTATTTATTTATCTTTTAGTTCATAATATAAACAATTATATTGCACACTGGCGGGCTTAGTGCCCTTAGGCAATTTCTTCCAACCAACTAGATTACAAAGTATGACAAAATTAGTTTTTTTATTGAAAATATATAGTGAGTTAGATAACGCAATATCCGACCGCCGTGGCACAATTGGTAAGCCGTTCGGTTTCTGTGCGGGCGTCTTGGGTTCGATCCCCAGCAGAGGAGAAATTTATTTAAATTCATTTCTCATGCAAATATTGCTCCTCTGGACTGGAAACACTGATTAGTTGGTAGAAATTGCCATCGGCTATAAACTATGTAAGGAAGTTTGTATTACTATTTTATTAATAATATCCGGACTTAGACTATTCCATAATCTTGCTGATTGTACTTCGAACGACGAGCTGAGAAATTCTGTATTATGGATAGGGATGGATAGTGTTGTACGTTCAGCAAAACGTAGTGGAAGTCCATGATTGGATAAATAAGTGAATTTGTTTTTGAGGTGCTGTGGCACGTATAGTTAGTGTCATTCTTTTCAATCCATATGTTTCAAATACCTCGTAAAGAAAGTTCTTTACAAGGTCTTTGAAACAATGACACTAACTGCCAACACAATACCTACACAAATTGAAATATACGCAACGAGCTATGGAACGGCAAATCTTAGGAGTGACGCGACGTCCTACGTAGGCGATTCAAAGCGAACGCGATTGCGAAGCGATGCGATGCGGATACAAGCGAATTCAATGCGATGCGGTGCGACGCGGCGGCTCTGTCCTACGTGTGCGCGAATCGTTCCCTCTGCCGCCAGCTACTGTCATGGATGTACGTAAGCGAATACTCAAGAAATATGTACGGCAGAGAAGTGAAACAAATATTGTGTACTTAGAGAGGCATATTTATGGGGGATATCACAATTTGTATGAAGAATTACGTGATCTTGAATTAATAAATGAGACTGAATTTACATCTTTCGGGAAACATATCAAAATTTGCCATTTGTTCAAGCGAGAGAAAACTTGAAAGTGTGTTTTGATCAACATCATATTGTAAAATAGCAATAATAAATAAATGTGTTTACTTGTAGTCCCATTTATTTTTGCAAAATCCTCCCATTCGCGGTTCAATAATAAACGGTTATGATAATATTATTTTTATTTCTTTTGTCCCATAATATGGAACGTTCATGGACAGAAGTAATTAAAATTTCTGTTTCTGACATGTCAAAAAACAATGGCACCGCTTTCAATTCGCTCCAAAATATCAAACCAACTGATCGCGTTCGCTTCGCATCGCGCCGCGCCGCATCGAAACCTATTCGCGGTCGGTAACGTAGTACACTTCCATAGTTACCGACTGTTTGTTATTTTCGCGCCGCGCCGTGCCGCTTCGCATTCGCTTTGAATCGCCTACGTAGGACGTCGCGTGAGCCTACGGGATAAAATTAGAAATGAAGAAATCAGACGCCAGACAAAAGTCGCTGACATAGCATAGCAGAACGTGTTGTAAAGTTGAAATGGCAGTGGGAAGGGCATATTGCGAGACAGGGTACCGAGAGGTGGACACCCAGAATACTAAAATAGAGACCGTGGTAAAATAAAAGACCGTTAGGGCGACCACAAAAAAGATGGGTCGACGATATTATTATTATAAGGGGTTGGCTGAGGGAAGCACAAGACAGAGAGAGATGGAGTTCGTTGGAGGAGGCCTACATCCAGCAGTGGAGAGATGGCTGACAAAGAAGAAGAAGAAGAAGATGTGGCAGGTTTGGATTAGAGAGAATATTGTAAAATAGTAACAGAATATGTATATTCTGCCGCTAGCGTCTCTTAGGCCAAAAAAGAAGATAGGTATAATCATATTATGTATTTTGGTGAAAAAGCTGTTTAGTTTCCAAATAAAATTAAATGAAAATTACAATTCACATCTTATAAACCACGGAGACCTCCATTTCCACAGGCCCTCTAACAGGTCGTATAAAAAAGCTCATTTGAACAACACTACAATCTTGACATATCGTACACGCTCCGAGTTCATACATTTTCATCTTTCATGATTCTTTTTTGATATAAATAGTATTGCACACCTTCACACCCACTTTTTGTTTAAATTTATTTTTCCAAGGTTACAAACAGTTTTTATAATATACAAAAAGTTATAAAGGATACAAAAAGAGTTACATTGTGGGATATGTCGTGATGGTATGAATCGATAATATCTAAAATAAAAAAAAATTAAATTTAAAATTAAAAAAACATACAAATAAATTAATAAATAAATCAATGAACGAATAAGTAAATAAATGAATAAATAATTAAATAAATAAATAATAGAAAAAATCTTTATATCCGTAGGTATATAAAAAATGGTATATTATATAAAAATGGTCGTAAAAGTTTTTTGTTAGAATAAGTACCTAGGTAAATAAAATGATAAATGAATGAATGAATAGGGACGGAAGGGAATGAAGGGACTGTAGGGATGGAAGGGAATAAAAAGACGGAATTGTAATAAGCGAATCTAGAAAAGAATGTTAAATAATAAAAATGAATTATACCGATCATCCATTTTTATATATTTGGAGGTAAATAATTAAAGAGGCAGGACAACGTCTGCCGGGTTTTACTAGTGTAGTATAAATTTTATCAGTTGTATAAATTATAATATACATATTTTGACCTTCAAGTCTTATCAATCTTATTATATTCTTGTATACTTTGCTTCTAAAGATAATATTACGAATAATTTAACATATTAGTGATCACAGTTTTCCATTTTCAAGTTTATTTAACTTCTCTGTCTCTCTCCGATGGTAATACAGCCCATACCGAGCCTTGGTCCTCTGCCGACGTCTTCCAACTAGCCACCTGAGGAGGCTGCGTACCATCCCTTCCCATTTCGTCCTCCCATCTTAGCCTGGGTCATCCAACTTGTCCGCTTCCATTCATTACTGGTGTCCATTGGGTGTCCATTCATTATTGTTCAACTTCTATGCCTACCGAATCTAAATGTCGATGCTCGGTGTATGCAGGGAAATTCAGTGTTTTATTTTCAAACCACACCGTCATAAAATCACCGTGTGACGAGGGTATTTATTATTTTATTATCATTTTGTGTTGCTTCTCCGACAATTAACAGGTAGGTAGGTACTATAAGAACTAACACAATAACATGTTGCCACATATTGGAGAATTAAGATATTTATCGCCTCACCACCGGGAATAGAACCCGGTGTTTTATTTAATTAAAATATTTTTAATGCTATTATGTAAATTTATATAAAAAATTATTATGTAAAAGTTTTGTTTATCTACATGTATAGATTTTTTTATTAAAAAAATATTATTTACGTGCTTGAAAAAAAAATATGCAAAAGTGTGTCTTTTTACTGCTTAGATATTCAATGAGTATAATTTTTTTATGAAGGCTATTAAAGCTATGGTTTTCGACTATAAACGTAACAATTTCCCACTAAATAAAATTAATTACTGAAATTGAGGACGGTTTTGTGAAAAAGGTAATAGGATTATTTCAAGATGATAAATTCGATCGTATTATCAAAGTAAGATTTTTATTAAAACCTGTTTTGCTATTCATACATTACGTCACGCTGAATCCTGAAGTGTTCGAGTTTTCATTGTCATCAAAGGTATTAGATTGCTAACATTTTCCCACAGTACGGCCTATCCACAATAAGCGACTAAAAAACGATACCATAATATGTATATATTTGAAAACAATTTGGAAAAAGGGACGGACTATTTCGACGGTAACGTATACGTATACGCGTATGACTTTGTACGGTTTTGTAACTTTTATTTTGCTGAGTGTTATAGTTGTACCGGTGCGGACGATGGTAAACTATGAGAAAACGTGTTCACAAGGAAAGTGTGACCGACTAGTAAAAGGCGCTTTATGTTTGTGTGATTTTTCTGAATGGCGAGAGTAAATTCATTTAGTGGACTGTCACGTCCTTTGTTGCGAAGTGGTCCAGTTTTCCGTATTTGGGATCGGTGCGTGAGTTTTTCAGGAGGTCTCCTAGTACGGGCTGAAGCATTTTGTACGGGGAATGGACCTGCGCGCAGCATCCTACCACCTCCCTCCGGTCCTGGCACCCCCTCCTCTCCACTGCCTGTTCCAGCCCCACCCCTCACCTCACACTCCTCTTAACGATCCGACCTGGTTCCTCGCATCCTATCCATACATATTGAAAGGACCACAGATAGTTTAGTTAGAAAGTAACTAGGAGGCCCCGAGTATAAAATATATCACTCGTAAAATCTTTAGTTGATTTTTGATATTCTCTTCCATTCGATACGACTTTATAAAAAAAGCTAAAAACACTTTCTTGCATTCTACTAAAATGGCGAGGTAACTGCCAAAAATTGTTATTTAATAAGTAGGTATTATTTATTTCATTTCAGAAAAATTCAGCTTTGTACATTTATGTTTTTTTTATACTTAACATAATATATAGTCAATCATCGAAGCCCTCAGAGTTTATTTGAGGTTGACGAGTTCTCTTATACAGGTTCCGACCTACGACAGCCGGTCAACTCAAGGAGCATGCTCCTAGAGCACATATTCGTCGTCATCTGATCTCATCATATTCTCTTGCCATTATTTTTTTATTATTATTACGCACATTACAAATATTTCTTCAAATAGTTTTATTGTCTAAGGTATTTGATAAGTGAGTTTTCTTTTAAGTGATCGATATTATCATGTTCATCTATGGTGCTTTTTAAATTATCTTCCTAGTTACCAGAAATTCTCAGATTTTATTTATTTAACATACCTACTTATTATCTGGGTTCTATGACAAATAAGACTGATTTCATTATTTATTTGCAATCACAATATTTCCCATAGAGAGGTTACAATGTAAACATAGACGTAGACGTGCTTAACGAATAAGGTAGAGATAAAAGTAATAAAATATAAAAAAAAATGACTTAGTATTATGAATGCAGCCAACAAAACTTACTTCATATTGATGCCAATGTGCAAATCCAGAAACTTTCATAGGAAAACCAAAATAACCTTATACAAGACAATTATAAAAACTTAGTCTATGGATGTGAGTCGTGCACACTGACAGCGAAGTTTGTGTATATTTATTTATTTATTATAAACAATACAATGTTGGAAACCTTTGAAAGAAAAGTACTTCGAAGAATCTTGGGGGCGGCAAGAAATGGAGAGTTATGGAGAATGCGGCATAATAATGAGCTTTATGATATTTATCTAGCTCCCAGACTCTATCCATCTAAGATCCACCGAGATGGACTAGACACGACAGAAAGAACGCAAGACAACTGCTCGTGGTGTCAAACTGAAAGACGAGGGCCGAGGCTGAAGTTAAAGGAGGCCAAGGCTCGATATATGCTGTGGCATCATTGGAAGTAAAAGAAGAAATAGGTGCTTTATGAATCTTGAAAATACATAGAATTATGATGAAAAAAATAATATATAATTTTTCGTTCTATTTAATTTAGTTCGCAAACGTGATCAATGAGCGATGCATAATTCTATGTGATTATGGAGATCTATCATGAAACAAGACACAAACAAGACTCCACAATTTGGAGACTCATGATGTAACTCGTTTCACAAATCTGGACTAAAAACTCGGTGACAAATTGCTGTGTCTCCGCCAAGAATCGAGCCGAGACACAGCACAAAAGTCAAAAATGAGCCACAAAGGGTGACAGAGAAGCGAAAATGTTGTATTTAATCTTTTTTTAATAAATAGATCTGCCCCTAGGAATGAAATCAAGAACGCTGGAACAAAAGTTAAATGACTTATGTACTTGTTTGCTGCGGCGGCGGTACAAGTATTAAAAACTCTATCTGTAGCATGTAAACAACAATAGATTTACACTTAGGTACTCACATATTTTGTAAATGAAGTAGTATCTTAGTACAAGTACTCGTAGGATATAAAAGAAATAAATGATTCTTGATTTTCCCCTTTTATCTCGGTGGTCTCATCTCATTCGAAATGTGTCTCATCCGTGTTTCAGTAGCTTCCAGGAGCACAGTATCCCCCCCTGTCCGCCACCACCCGCTCCGGGTATCGAGCCGGGAACACGCTACGGAGCAAGTCCCGAGATTCGCGCGCCCAAATTGTTAGTACTACGCGTTCCTCTACGCGGACCGGAAGTGTGCCAAATTATTTATTTAAAAAAAATATATGTATACATAATATTATACACATATTCCCAACCGGAGGTTAATGTCCTGAAATCCATTTTCAACGTTCTCACGTACATATTACATTACCTTTGTTCCCTAATTGGGAATTTGTGTATTGCAATCCTGGTAATAATATTCTGTTGTTCATTTCGAAAATCGAACGTTCGTCAATCAATTAAGTTTATCATAAAATAACTTATCTTTTTTTCTCTATGATCGGGATCGCGGTTCCCGCCCGTTTTTGTTTCCGGTCGAAGTTCTCCATTTGAATTTTTTCGAACGCTCTGTCATTTTTTAAATTCAAAACTGATTTAAAGCGAGCAATTCTATTAATAGTTACCAATCCAAAATACGGCCATTTTAATTCATTATTTCCAGTTTCCAATGTTGATTAAATTAATATAATTTATATGGGGTCAATACTGAGGGTAATGCTATGATATGTACCTAATCAACTGTAGACAAAAGGGATCGGATATTTTGATAAAAATGTGTTGATAGCCAAGTTATTTTAAGTTTTCAATCTGTATCGGAAAGTGAAGTAAAACTTTGAATAAAAGAGGGTGTTCCCCCAATACATCGAGAATCTGTGTTGATATTTTCTTGGCGGGAAATGGAGTACTGTAATGGTGGACGCCTTTCTTTTTGCGAAAATTCATAGATATAATTTAAATCATAGATAACTTTTAACACATTTAATAATTAGTAACTCAATGTATATTTTATTCAAGTAATTAAAATTAAATATAAGTGTTATTTTTTAGGTTCTTTCATTATAACTAGTGCGTTTTAAATCAATTTATATTCAAAGAGATTCTTTTTAAAATAGTGTTTTGCAAAACATTTTTTCCATTTTTGACTATCAGGAATAATAATATAAATAATAACGTATATTTCTTGAGATTAATTTTACCAACAGTATGTATGAATATTTATACCGATGAGCAGTACCTACCTATGTTTGAACGCGTTGGTCGATCGGATAAATATGAAAAAATAGTGATGGTTGGAAAATGGAGCACTTATGTTGGTAAATACTGATTGTTGAATGAAAATATAAGGAATGAGTGTGACTTGAATGAGGATTTTGTCAACAGAAGGATTGTATACCTACAATGTCAACTCTCAATAACCAATATATGTACCTCAATATATTGAGATAAAAGATCAATCAATTAGACAAAAATAGGTTTAGAAAGGTCGGTGCAGAGTGGTAATACGCTGGACTAGCAAATTAGTGGACCCGGGTTCGAATCCTGCTTCAACCGATTTCGTTCACCTGTAGTGAACGTAAAATTATGCGTATGTACTTTTTTCTTTTGAAAAGAATGAATATGTGCTTGTAACAAGTACAATTTATACATCATCATATGTATATTCCCTAAACTACCATAAATGCTTATGATATTTATGTACGAAATCGATCGAGGCAGGATTCGAACTCGCGACCACTGGATTACTAACCCAGCGCGTTAACCGCTCTGCCTCTACTCGTCTAAAACTTGTACCAAGGACATTTTACAATCTATAAGGTTTAGGTCAGGTTGGGTTAGGTTAGGGGTATATGTTATTTAAATAGACTGATTTTGTTCACCTGTAGCACAAGCATCTGCTTATTTAAATGAACGTAGGATGATTTGTATGTACTTATACAGTGACATATTCAAACTTTAGTTTGGTAGGTTAGGTAGGTACCTACACTGAGAGAAAAGTCGCAAAAGAGTGTCGGCAAATATCTTGACAGATATCGGCGGAGAAGTGCGATTTGCGCAACCATCAACCGAGCGAAAATCCAGAATTTGCGTCTTGCGTAGCCTACGTGACGTTTTCCGCTACTTCTACCTTGATATTTTATTTTTACATTTTAAATATTTTTATTTAAAATTAAATTTTGTTGGTACCTCACATGTTGTTTCAATAATTTTCATGTTATTGTTAGTTTTTGACATCAACGCTGAAATTGATTTGAAATCAACCTTACGCAAATTGATAATAGTTAAGCGCTTCATATAATAAAAGTGGTGCGTTGTAAACATTTTGAAACTTAATGTTTCAACTGACATTTCAAGTTGATAGAGAGGGAGATCGGAGAGAGAAATTGTGCGCTCGTAGAGATACGCATCAGATAAAGTTTTTCATCGCACGGAAATAATATACAAAAAAAAAAACTTTATTTTGAAATATCCGCTCGGTCTTGCGGTGTTTGTTGGTAGTCTTGCTCAGTAGCCGAGTGGCAGCAGTTTCGTTGTCGATCCGAAGGTCCGCGCACCCGCCGCGGCCACCCAATAGCAGCCATTGTGAAGAAGGCAGGGAAAGTGTCCCCCATCAAACTGTCGGCGATGGACAGCAACTCGGTGTCCCCCATGCCCGAGTTGGCGCCGATCGCCGAGTTTGACAAGACCCCCCCCTCGCCCCCCCACGAGACGGAGATGCACATGGACGACCTTCCGCCTCCGCCGTCCGCGCCGGCGCTGCCGGAGGAACCCGTCAAGAAGTAAGTCGCATTGTTATCATTTTTCAACTATAAAACTTCACTGTATTGACGGTTTATTGTTTTGACAGTTTACTATTTTGACAGTTTGCTGTTTTGACATTTTACTGATTTGACGGTTTACTGTTTTGAGATCTTACAGTTTTGACAGTTTAGAGTTTTGACTGTTTGAACTGATTTGACGGTTTACTGTTTTGGCGGTTTACTGTTTTCACTGTTTTCTGTTTGACGGTTAACTGTTTTGAAAGTTTACTGTTTTGACAGTATTCTGTTTTGACTGTTTATTATTTTGACAGTTTGCTGTTTTGCATTTTACTGATTTGACGGTTTACTGTTTTGAGATCTTACACTTTTGACAGTTAACTGTTTTGACTGTTTGAACTGATTTGACGGTTTGCTGTTTTGACAGTGTACTGTTTTGGTTGTTTACTGTTTTGACAGTTTACTGTTTTCACTGTATTGACATTTTACTGATTAGATGGTTTACTGTTTTGAGATCTTACAGTTTTGACAGTTTACTGTTTTGACTGTTTAAATTGATTTGATGGTTTACTGTTTTGAGATCTTACAGTTTTGACAGTGTACATTTTTGGCTGTTCACTGTTTTGACGATTTACTGTTTTGATAGTTTAAGTTTTATTATCCACGACCTCTGATAAATATCATAATTATTGAAGAAAAACGCGACGCTTTTTAAATTATTGTATGCCACGCGGTTAAATCGACCTTGCTTCCCAGGATCTATATAGGATACATGGTATAAATATTAAATTAATTTAGTAGGTAGGTACCTAAATCTCAAAATGAATCGAGCATTTGACCGAAAATGGACGCCAAAAGCGCACTTACATAAGTCGAATAAACTCTGTGAGAGAATTTGAGTGAGTGAGTATACACGTTTTATTACGAGTTAAAGTGAGAGTTGTAAGAAGTAGTATGTAGGTTATTAGTGGCGTTTAATGGTGATTGTGAATGGGAAGAGTGATGTAGGTACATAGACTATAAAGTAGAGTAGGGGAGAGATAGAGATATATGTACATACAGCGCCACAATGTCTGGAAATAATATTTATATTCCCCTGTCAAACATGTGTTATACATTCAACATCACTTATCAACAAAAGATAATACATTGGGGTAATATATTTATCTGTTCACATATGTAGTGTGGACGTAAAAACTTTTATGTTTGATACATTTTTTCCTGGCAGTTAATTTTAGAAAGAAGGGAGAAAACATAATGTAAATACTTATACAGTAGGTAGGTATTCTGAAATAATATGAATGCCCAAATTTATTAAAATGTTTAATCTCTATCATTTGTTTTTTTTTTATTTTTAATCAAAAATTATCAATTTTTTCATTGATTACAAATATAACCAAATATGAAGCTAATTAATTAAAAGAAAAAAAAAATGGTACCAACCATCTATCTATTTGATATGTTATAAAAATATAAAAATACTTGGTTAAAGTTCTATTATATTTATTGGATTATTGACGCGTTTCGTGCAAAGCACATCGTCAGAATAATGTCAGCACATCGTCAGAATTATTCTGACGATGTGCTTTGCACGAAACGCGTCAATAATCCAATAAATATAATAGAACTTTAACCAAGTATTTTTATATTTTTATAACATATCAACGTACAATGGAGTTCTATCAAGAATTGTCGATCGACAAACTAAACTTAGTCATCTATCTATTGTTTAGTTTTCTAAATACTGAGTGAAATTTGTGAATATATTCTACTTCTCAAGCATAAAATGTACCTATATTTCGTCTGATATACTTATTAATACGAATTAATGCATTTAATTCATACATTAATTCGAATTATACGAATATTATTATTATTACTTAAATGGCTCTTGTATGGAAGATAGAAAAATATTTTTACTCCTCACTAACCCAAGGGGATATAGTGGGGAGTTATGATTTCGCAATTTTTAAGGAATGATTAAATTAATTGGAGGATGTAAATCATTGATCCCCACCATCCCAAATCTCATTAAAGTACACACTTGCTCTACAAATGCAGCCCTACAGTGTAACTGCGAGACTATTGAAAGGACAACTGAAATCAAGTATCTCGGTATAATGAAGGTCTGAGATGGGTCCCACACATTGAATATGTTAGCGCCAAGGTGTGAAGATTAATATATGTATGTATATATTCAAAATTCTACGTAGCTTTATGAACATTTCACTATTAAAAATGGTGTACTATGCTCTGTGCCAGAGTATTATCAGTTATGCAATTAGTACCTGGGGTGGTGCTGCGCGTACATTACTGGATCCACTAATTAAATTACAAAAATTTGTGGTAAGAGTTATCAGCAAAAAGCCTTTTAGGTATTGCTCTGAAGAACTTTTTTAACAATTCAAGGTATTTGATGTGAGGCAGCTTTATACCAGATCAATATTAATTCTATTTCTAAAAAACAAACCTCCTCAAAAATACTCCATCTTGAATAACACAAGAGGTAAAATATCGGGTAACTACTTGGTGCCAAAAATGAATACTAAATTTGGGCAAAGATTTTTTGTATTTATTGCGCCTCGAATTTATAATAAACTGCCATCGGACCTTAAAGGGTTAACTCAATCCAAAGCCCGTGGTACCAAGTGACTACTCGATGTGGGTAGAACCCAAAATGAAAGTAACGTTGCAACAATAATTTCTTAACTTATTATTTTTTGGTGTCTGTTTAGATTGTGTGTACCTATTTCACTTTTAAAACTGTATTTTGTAATTTAAAATATGTAAGGTATTCTTAATGTTTATTTTTATAGCTTTCTTATTCTTTTGTTTTTTACTGTAATGTAATAATTTCACAAATGTACAGGTGGCTGCTTCAGAACAGATTTATTCTAGTGAGGCGGCTATCTTATATTAAAATAATGTATATATGATCATAAATAAATAAAATAAATAAAATAAAAAAATAAAAATATATAATAACAATCCAATTTTATTAATTCAACGTGGGAAATTCAAGATATAGTACTAAATAATATATTTAATGTTTTTGCTAATGTATGTTTTATTAAATTATATGTCAAAATAAAAGTGTCACAGGCGTGGCTTTAATAATGGACATTTTTTATCCCTCGAGAAATCATCTAATTGCGCACAATTATAAATTAGGAAGAACTTACATACTCTTGACATATAATCAAATATTATTTGACATTTGGGTGCGTTGAAACATATTAAAACCGTACGTCAAAATTGCTCAATATTTTTTTATCATTTTATTATTTTATTTTCAACATATCGTCTGCTTCTATTCAATAAAATAGGTTTACAGCCAGAAATAACATTAATCAGGTACTTTTAAATTAATCTTTATTGCAATTTTAAAACAACAATTTTGTTTAAAAAAATTCATTTTTTTTGTTCAAGGTTTTTATATTTCTCTCTTTTGGAATTTCGCGAACCCATAACTGGTTTAGCCTAGTGGGGCGTTACTTACCCTGCCTAAATATGTACAAATGTTTATGTATTAACAATAAATAAATAAATATTCGTGCCATTCTTTTCATGGACCCTCTTTTGTTTCATTCTGCTATGTATAATTTAATCTCCAGGCGTTCTTCGTTCATTCTCCCATGTGGCCATACCATTTCAAATTCTTCGTCGACGATCTCATTTCAATATTATAATACATTTATATCCTAGGATAGTTGATAGCAATTAAACATTATTTTTTTATTAAAAGTAATATTTAAATAAAGAGAGGTTCATAAAGACGAGGAAGAATGTTATATTTTATGAAAACATTTTGGCGAATATGCCAACTTTTGTACGAAGCATGTCGGAAAATTTAATGAATAATTAATATGGCGCGATTGAAGGATAAATTTTGCTTATAATATGATAAGGTATACATAAAATAAATTATTCTGTGAAAGTTACTTTGATCATCCATCCTGTAATTCATATTTCAATACTTAATCGATAAGGTCATGAATTTTATATCGATGAGATAGTCCGGATATTATTAACCTCCCTCAATAACATAACTCAAAGATATTATATATAATATCTTCATCATCTAGGGGAAGATTGTAGGGCGCAGAGGGGTGACGGCTTTTCTGGAGAGGAGAGATTTTTGAGAGAGATGAGGGGAGATTTTTAACAATGTCCAGAACCGAGAATGTTTTTCTTGAGTGATAGAAGAAAGCAATATTTAATACATGGTTTATGAACCTTTGCTGTTTCAGATAGAATAAATTCATAAACATTATTTTTTCTATTGATATTTTCAAAATTTACCTTTTTACGCTCAGTTCAAACGATTTTATCTAAACTTTGTTTAAATAACTTTCCAACTTTTTTAATTAATTTTAATTAATTTACACAACTTTTTTAATTAATTTATTCCACCGATTCAGATACTTTTTCTTCTTTAGGGTCGATGACTACTTTACTCCATTGTCGCAAATTCGCGTATTATTTAAATCAATTTCTTAACAGGTATCACGTAGATGAATGAATGAATGAATAATATATTTCCAATAGTATAAATATTACAAAGGAACAAAATACAATTTAATTTATACCTAATTACATTTTTACAATATTTTTTTACACATTTGGAAATTTTACTGCCTCGCTAGACATAGTCATGTTCTGAGGTAGTACTAATTTGAATTTGCTATGACTATTTTGCGATCATAAGATTTGTTTTCTTTTTTTCTTCACATATTCCATTCACTTAGGACATCCACAACCATGTTATATAGTGCACCATTCTTTGCCACTATCCGTTCTGCTGATGGGGACTAATATGGCCCATTGCAAAACTCTGAAATAACACACGAAGAACATAATAAGAGTCAAGAGAACTCTAAGGTCCGAATGCAGAGTCCTACCTAAATACTAAATTCTAAATACTAACCATGTTTTCATTGCACAGTCGCTCACTTAAGTTAGGAGATCACGTGGCTTCCTAACTGGAGGATGCTACGACGATTTTCTATGAGAATTGCATTGCAGAGACATATCTAAATACTTAGCGCATGCGCATCGGCGTAAACTAACATTTGCGAATTGTCAAAAAGTAAGGTTGATAGCGAGGAACCTTACGAGTGGTTTAATACTAAAATACGAGATTTTTTCGGTGGATGATGATTTTATCAGCTTCGTTGAATATGTATTTGGTAATTTTGTCAAATCAAATACCAAACGGAGTATTCAGTGATCCATACGAGATACCGAAAATTCGGTGGAATTTCAAAAACATCGTGACATCGAACTGTCAGTGTGAAGTGTGAAGTTGGTTGCATATGTACGTGTTGTTATAGCAAAAAAACATTTTAAACGTCAAATGTTAGAAAAGAGATAGATAGCTTTCTAAGCCCATAGAAAGCTATCTATCTCTTTTCTTTATACACAATAATGTGAAATTCTACGCCATCGACCTTAAGTTTGGCGTAGTATTTAGTATTTAGTTAGGGATGTCTCTGCAACGCAATTGCTTACTTAAGAATACTAAATACTTCAGTGAGGTTAGGAGTTAGTATTTAGGTACCTAGGACTGTGCATTCGGGTCTAAGTGTCATATTACGGGAGTTACTAATGAATAATGTAAGAAAAAGTTGAGGTCCCGTAAGCAGTATTAGGAACTTAACTTTTTCTTACATTTTTTTCAAATAACTCTTGTAATACGACCCTAAAACCTTACAAAAACTGCACTTAAATTGACAAATAGAGCTAATTACAAGGAAGCAGCTGGCTCACTGTTGAAGATCATAAGTGAATCGTATTTTTGACAAAGTGTTGAAAGCCCTAAAGTATGTGCACCATGGGTTTCGTCATGATGTTAATGTTTGTACGGTGTATTACATAAGGTATACTATGAAATCTTGTATCATCTATACAGCCCAAACCGATTCGATCGACTTTATACTGATGTCATACTTTGTAAAGTATGTTAGCTGATTGGTTTCCCATAGACATTCGTCTATTTCTTCTCGATGATTTCATCTGTTGAAGCTTTCAATATACTCTCACGTCCTGGAATTTTATTTTTAATTTTTTGTTTAGGTATAGAAATGTACTTCATAAAAATGTATTCAGCGATTGTCAACCTTCCAACATGACAAAAAATGTACTCAAACTGTGTAGTGAAGAGTTTATTAGTTACACTCGTTCAAAATAGGTTTCATTTTTACAAGGAGCTTCAAAAAGTAATGTAGGTATTAGGTACCTAACTTTTAGAGAATATACATAAAGAATAATGCATTGTGATGTAATGAACATTTCATAGATGGAAATAAAAACTTTATCGAAACCAATTTTCTTGATATAACTTTTAATGAAAATTCTTTCATGTTAAATATTTTCAACGAAAAACTTGTCAAAAGAAAATTTCCTACATTGAAATGCTTTTCGAACGGTGATTTTTATTTTTCATAATACTGAATGTGTTTTAAAGTTGCGCAAAAAACAACTTTTACAGAAATTATAAGCGGAGTCGAAAAATATACCTAAGTTATAAATTGTGCCAAAAATGATGAAAAAAAATATCTAGATGGTGTAATGCAAAATTTTATTTTAATTATTCAGAATTAATAGTACCTAGTGACAAATATGAAAGTGAAGATGGCGAATGGATGTAGAAATTATAGTATACATTATTTACACAACGTGAAATACATTTTCAATGTTTTGACAGATGAAATCATCGAGAAATGGACCAATTTTTATGAAAATACTAATCGAATTTATATCAATTATTGTCAATGGACTTTACACATATGATAATAATTATTTGAAATTTTGTGTGCCGTACATAGCACACAAAATTTCATACATCGTCAAACGTAATACGCCATGCATACAAAAACCTCACGAAAGAACTCATGTAGATACTCTGAGTCTCTATATTATATGCATTCTCTACATAATACCTGTTGAAAAATTGGTGAATGTTGTAAGTATGACAAAAATACCCTTGTAGAAAGAATGAGTGATTAACGCGTGATGAAGTAAGTTAAGTCTATGTCTGAGAATATCTAAACCTTTTCAATCTAGTGACACATTAAAATTGTTATATTTTACTTATGTTCGACCCGATCTTGAATATGCTTTAGTTGTTTGGAACCCCCAGTATGTTACCTATGTAGATAGATTAGAAAAAGTCCAAAATACATTTTTGAAACACCTTGATTATAAATGCCGTCTTGCCTTTGATGATAGAATCCTCTCTGCTCGTCATCATAAAATAACATCATTAGAAAAAAGACGTACAATTGCAGACATGACATACCTACATAAAATTATTGATGGTGCCGTTGACTCTGAGTCTCTTGTTGGGAGTCTTCCAAATAATTGTCCCTTTCGTAGTACTAGAACAAATCTTACTTTTAGATTGCCTCTCTGCAGAACTAACTATGTCCAAAATTCATTCATCCAAAGGGCATGTAACATTTATAATGTTTTTTTAAGAATGTTGATTTTTTTAGACATACTAAAATAAAATATAAAAATGCCGTCTCTGAGACCCTTAGAGGTTTACAGTAGCTGATTCCTGCTTTGTCCTTTTTGACTGCGAGTGCCACAACCTTCCTTTCTCTCTTTTTGTCCTTTTTATTCTGAATTTTGAGTACCTACTAAATTCTAAATAGATATTTGTTTTACACTGTGCAGCTTTAAATGAAACAAAATTGGTCTATGATATATTGTTAAAATTGAATTTGTTGTAATATTTGTTTGTACGACTGTATGTTTGTTAGGTTTAAATAAAATAAAATAAAATAAAAAGATTGGAATAATATGTAATTTAGTTGTAGGAGCTAGCGAATAAAAAGCTACAACATATATGTATATGAAAGCAAAGAATGTATTGTACAAAATTTGTATTCAGAATAATGGAAGGTTGGATTGTTTTCTTCAAAGGTTTGAACAACTGTATACCTATTAATACAATTTTACTAAATCAAAGTACTCTTAATATACTTTTACATCACAGTATTCGTAATCTTCTATAAAACACTTAAGCCTTATATTCTCTCTAAAAATATTGCGCTTGTAACATCCAAAGCTAACTTAAAGCTTTATTAATCCACGAGTTCCGAGGCTTGGAACTAAAAGTCGACTTTCAACATTTAAAATGATTCAAGGATTAAAAGCAACAGTTTACTTTAGTGCACTCTGGTGGTAAAAATATTACAAATCAATATTGAATGGAGTGATCTTCGTTTTCTTAAATAAAGAATTCTATTTTTTTTTGCGTTCAAAGAGTTACCCATTTTAGAAATACTTCCACTTCTCACCTATGCATATGATATTGATATAATGGGGCTTATCATTAATGAAGACAAAACAAAAATGATGATAGCATCTAGTACACGTGGTATACCTCACCAAAAGTTTTGAGTTGATAAAATAGCTCACTTATCTTGGTTCTACAGTCACTAAAGTGACAACGACGCAAGAGAAGAAATCAGGTGGAGGGTAATCGCTGCAAAACGTTGTTTTTATGGTCTTCAGAAGCAGTGAAGATCAAAGTTAGTCAGAAGGAACAGCAACATTAAATTTATAAAACTCTGATAACGCCAGTCCTGACGTATGCTTCTGAAACCTGGGTATTAACGAAGGCTCAATAGAGATCCATTGCAGCATTGCAGAGAAGGATCCTCTGAACAGTCTTCGGTCACTGATGGTTGGCGTCGTCGATACAATAGAAATCTATGTGACATATGGATAACCTGATGTAATCAGTTTCATCAAAGAGGTGGAACGCCTGACTTGGGCTGGTCACATAATCAGAATGGAGGACGACAACCCAGTAAAACGCCTCACACTCTCCACACCGCAAGGTATCCATTATAGATCAGAAACTGGAGCCCAAAGCTTCAGAAAGGCAAGAATGGAAGAGATTGCTGGATTCAGCCAAGACCCACCCAGGGTTGTCTATCTTATGATCATGATGATCCATTTTTAAAGTATCATTTAAAATTAACATAATTGTTTTTTCATAGTTTTAATTAATTACGCACGAACGTTTTCACAGAGACATTCGTCCTCCCATAACCTTTTAGAACTCGGTAAATCTTAGTAGTCTCGGCGAAAATGTTAAGTCGTAATCAATCGAATTTGTGGAAATATACTTTTACCAAAATTATGTTTTACTATGGACTTTTATCAGGGGCGTGCCTATAAAACTTTCAGACTACACAAACCTTGAAAGGAAATTGGGAAATGCCGTATAGCATAAGTTCTTCGTTGTTCATTTCGGTGGCAATGAAAAAAAATTCAAATCGCATTCCAAAATAATTTTTAGATTTTGCGACCCTGAAATGGATCGCATCTACCTTTAGTATCTGAATGTTGTAGAATGGTTGCAATAAAAAAATAAAATAAATATTAGGTCTTGAATTATACTTATAGGCAAGCCAAGGTTCTCGGCTAGTATAAGCTATTACGCTACTGACTGTTACCTCATTTTTTCTCGGATTAGTTTTCAGTCGCTTTTAGCCGACGAAATTATTCAAAGCGTCAAAATTCCACATACCAAACTCGTCAGGTAAACGCGGTGTCATAATTACCCATGAAATATTCATTACAATTTTGTTTATTCAAGATGTAATACATATACAGGTTTACTACCGTAAGGTCAAATTTACGTGAGATTTTTTTTATTTAAGGGGCCAGACGCGATTCTTGTTTTAAAACTGTATGTGAAATGGCTTTATCTCATCTACGTGTACGTGCCATGGGCTGTATTCTACGTGACTTTCCTTTTACCTTGTACATATTCAACCCTTACCCTGAATTTGCACTACTCTACGTGACTACTTTGAATCGCAAACAATCAGGGTTGTTCATTGTTTCGATACAATGTCAATTGTAATATGAAATTTTTTAAATTACCTAACTAATAATTTATTTTTCAAACGTTGTTTGCATTATAGTAAATGTGACATTTTTCGCATTCGCTCATATATTTTTTATATATTTTGTGTTGTTTTGTTTTGATTGTTTACGTTCTATTGATGGTCGGGTACCTTGAACCTCAATGTGTTTTTATTTTATTTTTCTTTAGTATAGAATAGGTAGTTTATTTTTTGCTGTAGATTATTGTAGATTTCAGTCGATGATTGTTTATCTCATAAACGAATTAATAAAAAAAAGTATGTACTTGGAATTCATTCAACGATCCAAGCGGATAAGACAAGCGGAAACTTACTCTTTTCGCACTAAATAACACTATATAAGGACATTGGGGTTATGGCCAACAGTAAACTCTTCATAATGCTTAAATTCATTAAAATTATAAAACCACTTTTCAACTCCAGTCTTGCTGAAATTTCTTTCCCAATACAATCCTAATGAAATTTCAAACCACTTCCGTTTACATTATTTGAGACTGAAGGGAAGGGATGGATGGAGGGACTGAAGGGATGGAGGGGACTGTTATTAAAAACTAACTTATTTTTGTTATTTTTTATATATTGTATTGGATATTTTTTACTCATTCTGAATTTATCATAAATAAACAGTTCAAAATTACGAAAACGATTATCTTGATATATCAAGGAAATCGTATACGTTGGCATATTTCTTCACATTTACCTTTTCGAGCAACGCCGGGTATAAAAGCTAGTATTACATAATTATTTAGTTTTGACTATGTGACAGACGCTTGTCATTGAAGCATTGATCCTATGTGTTTTTATATATTTTGTTTTTGATTTGTATGTGTGTATGGCAGTGTTCTGTTGGTGTCTTCATAAATAATTAAATAAATAAATAGTAGGTACAATCCCCACTCCGTCAATCTATAACTTAGACTCACCCACATACTTAACAATCTTGTAAAATCACTGAAACTCCGCTCCCACACCTTGAAACATGAGAGATATTTTAAGTATATATTATTGAATTAGTCATTTCTATTTACTTTCATTTGGACCTTCAAAACGCCGAGATACCTCGGCGAAAATGTTCGTTCGTAAAAAATCGAATTTATGGAGAAATACTTTGTAAATTTATTTGATAATTTTATAATGGATTTCCAATCTTTGAAATTTATTATTATAAATAGGCAAAAACCCGTCAGTCGTCAAAAGAAGAGCAGAGAGAGAAGACTTAGAACATGAGAGAGGTATAAAAAAATATCACAATGATCAACTTTTTAAATTGATTATTGTTGTAAAAAAAAAATGTCATCAAAAGCTTTTTCTTTAAGTTATGTTTTTTTACTCTCCATCACTACTATGAAATAGTGGTCATGAATTCAAAATTTTCTTAATGGGTATCATGTAAAATCAGTTTCTCAATGGGTATCATGTAGAGAGTGCATACTTTGAGTTTCGTCGTGATGTTTTTGTATGTATGCCGTAATCCGTATGCTGTAAAAAATATGAAAATTTGTGTCCTCTGTACAGCCTAAACTAAAAGGCCGATGACCTTCATATTGTATGTGTAAAGTACATTAACATAGAACTGATTAGTTTTCCATAGACAACGGTTCATTTTTTCTCTATAATTTCATGATTTCACGCTCTCACGGTCTGGAATATCGAATTTTTCTTATTTTGTTTGCATTGCACATTAAATTTATATGAAAAATGTATACAACAGTAGTAAAATAGAATCTGTTCGGGAAAATTGAGTTATCGACTTCATATTGATAATATATGTGTTCCTATAGAAAACTGTATTTTGTTAACTCTCCAATACTATGAATGCAATAGTATTCATCTACATACTATCATGCAATCATCCTCATGGGGTAGGCAGAGAGAACCAAACACCGCACTCTTCTATGTTGACACATATCCACCATCTCATCAACATTTATGGATAGTCTCATACATGATCGTCTATTGTTGAAGCAAATTTTTTACATCAATTTCTCAATAGGGGTCATGTAGAGAGTGCCTACTATGAGTTTTGTATGCATTGTGTATTATGAAAACTTTTGTCCTCAGGGAAACTATTATTTATTTAGTTTAGGAATCTATTAGAAATGTACTTTATAAAAATGCATTTAGGGATTGTCAACCTTTCAAGAAGAATAAATGTAAACTTACTATGTAGTGGAGAGTTTAGTGTTGGTAACAACCCATTAATTTTTATTAACATTTGGTTAAATTTTAGTTGTTTTGAAGCAGAAAATAAAATATTTTGATTTCAATATATAGAAAATGTCTTTGTCCAAAAGTTAATTTTGTCAAAAAAATCCTGTAATATGAATATAAACTATCTTTTATGTACTTTATCTGTATGTGTCTTTAAAAGTAATTAAATTAAAATTAGGTACAAATATGGGTTGTTATAAATATTCACAGACATTTTAACTAATGAGAGCTTTGTGGTTGATTTAAGTGTGTACGTGAGAGGTCTTATCCTGGAGTACTTTAGCTGGAGAAGAGAACTGGGTTGTACAGGTCACTGTCCTGAACCAAGGGGTGGTTGGAAAGGAAATTGGGGATGAGACGGTGGAGGTAGTGATGTGAGCAAACAAGTCTGAATTTAATTTATTTTATCATTGAATTTTACCAATTTATATGATACATAATTCCATATAAATGTTTATAGAATATTAATCAAGATTTACTTATCTACCACACATTGAACTATGTAAAATAAGACTTTTCAGTACTTATTTATTTATTTATTTATTTAAACACTTTATTGTACATTACTTAATAGCTAGTACAAATGGCGGACTTATTGCCTAATGGCAATTTCTTCCAGACAACCATCAACTTACTCATTTATCAGAAAATTATTCAGAGAAGATGAAGATGCTTCCGTATACTAACTTACTTACTCAGCCTCTTCTTGAGTCCAGCAGAGCTACTCATGAAGTTGTTTACAGTAAAATTAAGATTAACTTCAGACTTGAGCAATCTTTGAGGTAAAATTAATTAAATAATACCATAAATTTACACAACAATTCATGACAATTTCATACTAAACGTAGATATCAACAAATTTTCATGATTAAATTTAGAGAAAGATTAATATTGGATTATGATCGAGTACTGATTTATACATTTTTAAGATTAAGGCAAGCTAAGATCGTATTAAGAATGTGTCATGAGTAGCCCCCCCAGTATTGGACAAAGGCCTCCAACTTGGCTTCCGTATATAAATTTATATTGATATACATTATGAGACATCTAATATACATTATGAGACATTATATTACATTTTGAAAGATAATTTGTTTTTTTTTTTCATTCAAATTGATGAACGTTTCAAACGTCAAAATAGATTTATATGTATGTACATACGTATAATAATATCTCTTAAATATGATTAGTTTTTTCAGCTCTTCCTTTGAAGTACGTTCAGCAAGACTCTGGAATAATTTGAGTCCTGATATAATTTCGTCAAACTCGCTTTATATTTTCAAGAAACGACTAAAGCAGGGATATCTCTCCAAAAATACCTGATCCCTCTCCTTTTCCTTCCTTCCCTTTGCTAGGTAATATTTATCCCTAAAAACCTGATCTCGATTTCCTCTTTTTGTTCCTTCCCAATCCTTTTTTTTGCTATGATATTTTTTTTATGTTTTTTTTTTATTTATCTTGGTGTTATGTATATTTTCGTTGTTCTTTTGTAGCTTTCATTATTTGTTGATGTATATGTATAATTCTGACACTCTGTAATCTGGTTGGTTGGAAAAAAATACCTAATGGCAATAAGTCCGCCAGTGTGCATTATATTTGTTTATATTGTGTACAAAAAGTTAAATAAATAAATAGTGTTTGAGAAAGTTTGTCTAATCATCAGTATATAATAATATAATATTTTTAGCGTTTCATTTTATTAAACAAGTGTTATTAAAGTCAAAATATAATACTGATTTACCATAACAATAACACAATTAAAGTCCTAAAGTAATATGTAGGTACTGCATATTATAGTGGAGTAAAGCGTGTTTTTTCATATTTGAGTCTTCTCTCCTATAGTTCTGCATGAGGTTATAAATAAGTAAGTTTAGACACAAAAATTGTTTTTAACGTATAAAACGTGTTGATTTATAACAGATAAACACGTTTGAATAGTTTTTACGAATTTAGAATTATTGTTGCCTTGTGACTATTAATTTTGTCAGTACTGACCAAGACTGTTAGTCTGAGCAGTTTGCTCTAAACCTCGCCCATCACTAGATTCAAGGATTACGAGATGTCTTCCAGACTGTTTGCAGTGTGTGTAAGGATGTCTATGACCTACATCTTAAAACCAGATGGCTGGGCTCTTTCTACCACTTGACTCTGTTATGACTTGAAAGGATTTAGAGATGAGATCTTCACACTCCCCTTGTCTTATTTTGCTGAATACTCTCCATTTGCTTTCATTATTATATGACTGATATGAATCAACTCGCTGAATGTGATTTTCAACTACATATACGCTTCAAATTACATAGTTGTGGAGAGATTATATGGGTTAAGAGTAGAGTGATAGTGGTATTCAAAAAGGATCCAGGATCGAACTTTGACTCCATCTATTCCATTCATCAAGTTTATACATATTTCAACAAAAACATTTCAAACTGGCAGAGTCTTCTTTCATCTCACGCACACACATTCTATTTAGTCCGGCGCGACAGAAAGAGAGCATCTCCGAGTGTGACGAAGTCTTTCGACGGTACTTTGGCTCCGAGCACCTACGGATTTTGTCGAAATACTCCGAAACCTAACAAAGATCTTCACAGAGGTTGCCTAACTACAAACTAGAGGAATATCCTTTCTTTTTATCCACTTAAAAGGAGGTTATCAATTCGACGTAATCCAACTGTCGATTTGTTCAAGAGAACCAAGATATGCGAAATTTGTACGAAGGGTCTATATTTTTCTTTGTATTTTTTTCTTATTAACTTTGAAGTCATAGAACACCAACGTAGAGGCTTTGCAGCATATATGTTCTATATACGAATTTACTCAGAATTTGGAGTAAAACATTTAGTGTGTCTGTGAGTCGCTGTCCCCCCCTTATAACTTTTGATTCGCTCGATTTACAGAACCCAAAATTTCAGAATATATAGATAGTAATAGGCCTACAAAACTTTCATACTCAGAATTTTGAATTTTTGTTTCAGTCAGGGGTTATCAACTTTTGATTTTTTACTTTATTTTTCCATATATCTCAGAGTTTCTCAAATATTTTTTACTAAGAAAAACATTTTTTATGATACATTTATGTGAACTGCCTATATTTCCAAAGTTTTTAAAAATATCGAAAAAAGCCGAAACACCCCAACTAGATAATTTAATTTGCTATAAAAAATATTAGAATTTTAGTAGTAGGTACCTACATATAAAATTTTTTTAATATTCTTTTTTAAAAATTGAATTTATTGACGACATCGCTTCATACAATTTGTATGGCAGTCGCCTTTACCACGCCGGTGGCACTCTATTGGTAGCACTGGTTTTACTTTACGCTTACATCTCCAAAGGTGGCGCTATATATTTATTTTTTTATGTTGGTATTTTTGAAAATGCAATGTAAAATTTTCAGACCTTCAGCATACTTCAGTTATGTTTTGTTGTTTGTTGTGACGCGAAACATTTTGATCCTTAAAATCTTGAAGTACCTAAACCAGATAATAAATATAACACGTGTGATTTTGTAAAATTCTTGTTGTTTTCGGTGTTCATCTACATACCTACACACTATCACGCCATGTGATGGTGATGGTGTTATTCTATTGCCAGCTTTTTGTGTTTTTCTATTATCTTCGCAAGATGGCTGACAAGTTTTGTTGTGTTTTGAATAAATTGTCAAGTGAAATACGGCGAAGTGAAGTTATATAGTTTTCCGAAAATCAGTATTAAATCTTTCTTTGTGGAAAATAAATTAAAAAAACCTAATAATCTACAATGCACATTTTATTTAGAACAATGTATTTTATGAATTATTTGGCATGATTTTTGAAATATTGCAAATAAAATCCATCATATGTGTTTTTTTCAATAAATAATGATTGAAAATTGGTTATTTTTTATTTAAGTTATCCTTGAATCCATTCCTCAAAGCTGGAAACATTTTAAAATGGAAATTTAAATTTGCCGTGGACCGGTCGCGTATTCATTGCCCCTATAGCGGAGATGCGAGAAACCTTATGATTATCCGGTTACAGCTTCTATGTATTGAGTGACACATCTGAAGTATACTGAAAGTTTACTTCCATATTATCTGTGGCCTATACACAATATCTAAGAAGACTTAATAGTTTGATACTTAGTTTGATTCTATAAAAAATATAAAAGATGTATTAGCACATCTCAAACTTTTTTTAACAATTTTTATAAAAATTGAATTTAGTGACGACATTTCTTCATACAATTTGTATGGCAATCGCCTACACACAATATCTAAGAAAACCTAATTATTTGATACTAATCTCCAAACATACATACATACCATCATGCTGTTTTCATATTCTGGGTAGGAAAAAAGGACTGACCTCCAAACTATCCTATCTTGACATACATACCTACGTGTGTTGAACAGAAAACAAAATATCTTAAAATATTCAATAATTTGGATTTATGGGTTTATAGTTTGGTACATATTCTTCAACTATACATACTCTCGCTATCGATATTTGGATCTCATGTGTTACATGCAACTAGTTTTTATTTTAAATTCAGCCTCGACTTTTACTAGTTATACGCTCGTACGGCTATACGTCATGATTCCAAAAAAGTTTCGAAACATATAATTTAGTAAATAAGTAGTATCCATATTCCAGAAAATGACTTCTGACCGTTTCTTTATTTCCCAAGAGAATTAAGCTCGACACAAGTCTACAAATTTGCTGTGTGCTTGATATTTTTTTTTAATAATGTGTTGTGGAAACATACATATAACATATTCTCGTAATCCTGTACTAAGTGAAAATGTTCTGAAACGTGTACACAAAACATATTATTCTACTTGTACTATACATAGTAAAAATGCTTGTTCCTTAGTTGTATAAAATGTTTTCGAAATGGAGCGAGTCAGTTGTATTTTTTTTCAATTTTTAAAGGATGAATATGTTTTTGAAATATGTTCATTCCATATACCTAAATCTTCTTTCTTTTTCCTCCTTGACTTCATGACTAAACTCGATTACTCCACGAATGGTATGCCTCAATGTTGGATGATCAACGACATATTGGAAGACTTCAGTGATTAAAGATCTTATAGTGAACTAAAGATCCTATAGTTAATTTAACAGTGATTCAAAGAATCTAATGAAGATTTCTTAAATGAAAAGTAAATAAATTTATAAATGATATTAAAATAAATATGATAAACCATTCGATGTCAGTTGTAAAAAGATTCCATAATACTTTTATTTGGATTTAAATATTTAAAACCCAGTGGCGGGAAGTACTTGAGAGGGCCCAGGCCTATCATAAATCAAATTGTGAAATTTTACAAATATGAAAATATAAATAATAGATTGTCATATATTATTTGATGTATTAATCAAAGACCTTATATATTACATTATTATAAGGTCTTTGGTATTAATAATGAAGGGGCACACATCCCGAAAAACAGTTTTATCAATCTATTACAAAAAGAAGAAGAAGAATATAATATTAGACTTGAAACAAACAAGATGTAAATTGCCGCGCAGCGAGATTTTTCAATTTTGTGCATTCATTTTTTTAAGAAATCAATTTTTTTTCATATATTATTTAAAGATTGGTGATAAATATGAAAATTTCGCTCAACATGGAGGACACAATGCATCATAGTTAAACTAATTTTTGGGGCTCCTTATTATCCAGAGAACTCAAGACTATGGGGTGATCACTGCGCAGTTTACGACACTTGGCTGCGGCCATTTGGAGGCGGGACAATTGGATGAGGGATATTTGGGTGCGGGACACTTGCGGGATGAAAGTTCTGTAAAAGGCCATTTATACATTTATAAGTAAATAAATAAATCCGCCACTGGTTGAACCCTCAGAAACATATTTGGTATCTATTTGCAAAAAAAATATACATAAACATTTTTATTTCATGTACAATGGCGAATTATTATTCACTAGAAGCACGCTGTGTATGTTACGTTATATACGGTTTCAATAGAACTCCATTCAAAACCAATTAAAGTTCACTGGAGCTAAACAATTTGGTTACCAGCAACATCTTGAACAAATAATACTCCAGCGAGCATGAACTAACGAGTATGTAGCCTCCCTATATCCTACCACCTTCATAACTCCTAACCCACATTTCATCCCGACCTGTTCCTAACTTCCTCCATGTCCTACTCCTAACTCCCATCTCCACGTCCTATCTCTAAAATCCAGAGGCAATACAAGACACGTCCCCTACGTGCAGGCGCCCAGAACATAACGGAAGTAATAAACATGCAACTTTTTTTGAATAACCTAAGTAAAAAGATATTGGACGGCCCTGTTATGATTCAAGTAACTGTCTTTTTGAGGGGCAGGGTAAGGCAATGTAGGCAGGTCAAATGCAAACTTTGTCAACTATTGTATGAGAATGAACGTCCTTGAAGATTACAATCGTGTGCGCCCAAGTTAGTGAATTTGAATCGAGCGTTCATAAAATACTATGGTTTATTTGATTTTACAAAAAAGTGAGAACATTGTGTGAAAACGTATCAAGCCAATGTTTAGATTTATAAAATACCTATCATTTAAAAAAACATTCATGTTTCTAAGCCTTATAAGTTTTGAGTTATGGATAAAAGTCCGAGAAAACAGGTATTTATAAAAAAAAAATTACGAAAAAAGTACATAAGATAAAAGAATTTTTATCGGGCCAATGTATAGACAAATAATATGAGAATAATATATATTTTTGTTGAAGACGTAACTTTTAAGAGTACGGCGCAATGAGCATCCAAAAAGTACCTTGAAGTCTATTCCGTCACCTTAATGATGATACTTATAATTTACTTACTCCTAGCCATACTCGTACCACTGCTGGATATAGACCTCTTTTAAACTTTTTCATTGTATTCTATTTTGAGCTCTTTTCTGTCATTCACGACCCGCATGCCGGATTATGTCATCTGTCCACCTATCAAGAGGTTTTTGATTATGTTTCGATGGGCTGAAACAATTATAGGAAAATATATATAAATACCAAAGAAATTTCTCTGAAGAGACAGTATTTGATTAATATAACGAAAAAGTTGTTATATAATACGATACGCAATTTTCTTGTAGCAGCGGAACATTTATATTTATGAGAATAAGACAACGGAAAATATTTGACCAAAAACATTTCTATTATATGGTTACATGATATTAATCGGCCATCTTTATTAATATTTTTATTGCGTAGTACGTAAATATTATTGGGAACTGGGTAATTACTTATTTTTGTGCGTTTGAATTTCAAATAATAGTTCTCAAATCGAATTCGCCCAAATCCATAGAAATAAAAGATTTAAAAACACTTAGCGGTTCTATGAATGTACGAAATTCTAAATTCAAATGAAAATCTTATTAATAATATCTAGAAATGTCAACTAGGTACCAAGTGCTTGAAGTGAAGATTAGACGAAAATATGTAGATATGTTGAGTTTTTTTATAATTTTTATTTTATTTGTTTATTTATTTAGAAAACAAACAAATTCTGTCAGGTCATAGAGTGATATAAAATTTAAACCCACTATGTACTTTACTTTTTATATTTTACTTTTTCTCCTTTGAGGATAAAAAGTTATGCCGTTGTCCAATTTTTGCTAGATCTTATTTACAAATGATTGGGAAACGTTACATATCCTTGCCCTTTGTGATTGTTTTGAATGATTCAATAACACTTAAATTACATATTTTTTTTTTTGGACTTTTTTTTTTTTTTTAAAAAAATGAATATGTCCTTGTTAAACAAGTACATATACATCTTCCTACGTTCCCTAAACTAAGCATAAATGCTTGTCCTATAGGTGAACGAGATCGGTCGAGGCAGGATTCGAACTCGCGACCACTGGATTACTAACCCAGCGCGCTAACCGCTCTGCCATCCACCCATCCTTTATATCCTTATATCCTTACATTTTCACAATTTTTTAAAATAAAAAAATCCGACTCTTTATGACTAGTATATTAATCAAAATAATGGTTTAACGTTATTAAATAAATATGAAACAGTTTTAGATTGAAAAAAAACATATATAAACAAAAATATATTTTTAAAATATATGTAACTTTTGTTATATATTATGTATGTTTTGAAATCTGCTCGAGTTAGTTAGCCTATTATGTGTATGAATGTGATTGTGGTATGTGTTATTTATCGAATTGTTGTTATATGTATGTTTTGAAATCTGCTCGAATTGGTTAGCCTATTATGTATGAATGTGATTGTGGTATGTGCTATTTATCGAATTGTTGTTATATGTATGTTTTGAAATCTGCTCGAATTGGTTAGCCTATTATGTATGAATGTGATTGTGGTATGTGCTATTTATCGAATTGTTGTTATATGTATGTTTTGAAATCTGCTCGAGTTTGTTAGCCTATTATGTATGAATGTGATTGTGGTATGTGCTATTTATCGAATTGTTGTTATATGTATGTTTTGAAATCTGCTCGAGTTTGTTAGCCTATTATGTATGAATGTGATTGTGGTATGTGCTATTTATCGAATTGTTGTTATATGTATGTTTTGAAATCTGCTCGAGTTGGTTAGCCTATTATGTATGAATGTGATTGTGGTATGTGCTATTTATCGAATTGTTGTTATATGTATGTTTTGAAATCTGCTCGAGTTTGTTAGCCTATTATGTATGAATGTGATTGTGGTATGTGCTATTTATCGAATTGTTGTTATATGTATGTTTTGAAATCTGCTCGAGTTTGTTAGCCTATTATGTATGAATGTGATTGTGGTATGTGCTATTTATCGAATTGTTGTTATATGTATGTTTTGAAATCTGCTCGAGTTGGTTAGCCTATTATGTATGAATGTGATTGTGGTATGTGCTATTTATCGAATTGTTGTTATATGTATGTTTTGAAATCTGCTCGAGTTTGTTAGCCTATTATGTATGAATGTGATTGTGGTATGTGCTATTTATCGAATTGTTGTTATATGTATGTTTTGAAATCTGCTCGAGTTTGTTAGCCTATTATGTATGAATGTGATTGTGGTATGTGCTATTTATCGAATTGTTGTTATATGTATGTTTTGAAATCTGCTCGAGTTGGTTAGCCTATTATGTATGAATGTGATTGTGGTATGTGCTATTTATCGAATTGTTGTTATATGTATGTTTTGAAATCTGCTCGAGTTTGTTAGCCTATTATGTATGAATGTGATTGTGGTATGTGCTATTTATCGAATTGTTGTTATATGTATGTTTTGAAATCTGCTCGAGTTTGTTAGCCTATTATGTATGAATGTGATTGTGGTATGTGCTATTTATCGAATTGTTGTTATATGTATGTTTTGAAATCTGCTCGAGTTTGTTAGCCTATTATGTATGAATGTGATTGTGGTATGTGCTATTTATCGAATTGTTGTTATATGTATGTTTTGAAATCTGCTCGAGTTGGTTAGCCTATTATGTATGAATGTGATTGTGGTATGTGCTATTTATCGAATAGTTGTTAAATGTATGTTTTGAAATCTGCTTGTGATTTGGTTAACCTATTACTTGAGTAGGTACTGAGGTCCTAAGGTGTCCATTTTCCAATTTGACCTTCTTGAGTGGTCAGCTGACCTTTACAAATATTGCCTATATAAATAATAACATGTTCCTTTAGTGTCTTTACATAACCTCAAATGTTTACCCTATCGAAAGTTTTTATCGACTTTTGAGGAAATCGAAACCACCTCAATAATTTCACACCAATTATTGCTTTATGTGAAATTATTTCATGCTCTAGTTTATTACAAAACAGTTAAGTGTAATATTTACATATCCCGAATAATTAAACTGTCGTATATACTTTATATTATATAATTCACTTTGTTTAACCACGATTGGTTAAAGAATGAATTATTTTATATGACCGGATTCGAAGCGACCGTTTCTTTCTCAGGACGGATGAAAGGTGTTATATCAAATTCTTAGGAAATGATTTCTCCTTCTTCTCTATGTGTCCTGTCGGGTCCCCCCGACGTTGAAGATCACTCGGGCGAAACTTTCCATGTCCTGTGCGGTGCGGAACAAGTCCTCCACACGCCTCATTCCGGTCCACTCCCGAATGTTAAGGAGCCAGGATAGCTGCTTCCTGCCGATCCCTCTACGGCCCTCAATCTAACCTTTTATGATCAACTGTTTAGATCGAGTATTTTTCGCCTCTCAAAAAATGAACTTACGAAGGTTGACTGTCGTGAACAACTGTCTGTCAGTATAAGCTCTACGCAAGACCTCAACGTTGCTCACCATGTCGGTCCAGGAAATGATTTAATCAAAGTAATGTAGATGTATAACAAAATAATATTTCAAATTATAAAAAAAGTTTCGTACATTGGCTTAAAGCATGTTATTTTTCCACACATGCTATAAAAATTTGACCAACATGGCGTATCCGTTGTACGCCATGTTCACGTAACCATTAGATAATTGATAATTTTATATAAAAATGGCATAATTACTAAATAGTGAGTAAAAACTTATAAACTTTTGGCGAGTAAGCTTTTGAAATATAAATTATTCGCACACCGAACTTTTTATTTGTTGAGTAACAATTCGATGTTTTGGAATGTTGGTTGGCACTCAGTGCTATAATAAATACAGTCTGATTTGTTAATATATTTTTTAAACTAGTTATAATTGACATAAATAGAGATAGATACCTATACTAAATTGGTTTTAAACCATTATAATACATTAGCGTAGTGCAGACAAGATAAAACAATAACCCTTTAGCCATTGCTAGCAGCGTGCGTTTGAATTGTTTGCAGGGGTGCATTAATTCTTCAATCGATATTGGTATATATATTTTAAAAACAATCGATATTCTGTTAAACAATACAAAAAAAAACTGCACATTTTTGTTACATATACCATTCTGCTTTAGTTTAAATGTGAGCGTGACTGGGTACATTCTATGGGCAAATAATCACATATGTAGCTGATCAGATATCTATATGTACATTCATGTTTTAAAATAGCTTTTACAATCAGAAAATGATGGAATAACCACAAAGGAGTGTACATGCACACAGAGTTGTTCGTTACAAAAGGCTCGACAGATATGTCAAAAACTGACATATCTTTTACCGTCGAAAAAAATAAACGATTACTGTAAATTTTTTCTCCTTTCTTATTGAGTACCTAAACAAAAGTAAAATGTTTAACAATGAAAATCAATTAGACTGGTGTCCAGGCATACACGAATGTGCAGGGATTTTATAAAGTTATGCACACCCGCACACCACTCGCTGGTTACTTCACACTGTGATTTATGCCTTGACGCTATGTATGTATGTTATGTAAAATCAATTAAATAATATTTATGACAAAATTTTAATCATCTCATTATAGACGAATTTGGTTTATTATAGAAGAACAGGAAAATCAAGGCAACTGGACTAACGAACTGTTATCAGCTGGTTTACGCGATCACTTTATGCGCATGCGCAACGTTCTAGGCGATTATGCCTTCTTACTGAATTCTGAAGTTCTATAATATATTATGTTAATCATGAACATCTTTTCGCTTGAGAAAAAGCTGAAACACCTTAGCTATTTTTATAACGCCATCTTGCATAACATGTTTCATCCTCACTTCATAGATGGCAATGGTGTTTCAACTTATTCTTAAGCGAAATGATTTTAATGATTAACATAATATAGAACTATCATAAATTGGATGGATAGGGAACTCAATAAGAAGGCATAATTGGTGAACGTTGCGCAAGTGCATAAAGTGATCACGTAAACCAGACGATGATAGGTTGCCTTGTAGGTGCTTTGATTTTCCGGTTCTCCTACAATATTCCAACTTCGTCTCTATTGAGACGTTTAAAACTTGTTTAAAAATATAAAATATCATAGACTCGATAATTGATTTTTAATTAATGCAACCCTTAAAAATATAATAATAATAATAAATTTTTATTAGCTAAGACAAAATTCAAACAAAAAACCATGTACAAAAGAAAACATAATAATAGCCAAAAGGCGGACTTGTTAATAAATTAACGTCTTCCAGTCAACCTAATTAAAATATATGTATACCTATAAAAAAAATCTTAAGTAAATGTAAAAAAACAACACAAAATATGAAAAGAAATATATGCATAAGGGGGTGGGAAGGGAAAAGAAAGTGGTAGAGATAGTCATTAAAGTAATTACAAAAAAATCTTTCATTTTCCCAACCATTCAACTATTTAAAGACTTTAACGTACTAACTGTAACACAACTTTATGTAAAATAAATACTAATACACTTTCACAACGATAAAGAAAACCATATCACTGCTCAACATTCTCACGATACAAGACACAGACTTCAACTAATCACTCCGAAGACGAATACTGCATACGGACATAGACATTATCAATACTTGGCTCCAAAAATACTAAATTTAGTTGCTAAAGACATAAAGGACATACAGATAATGAAGAAAACAAGACTAAAACTAACAATTCATACGTGGCTATATAATAAAGGGATTAACTATTGTCAGCAAATTGTCAATCCTTAACAACATATTATGTATACAACAAATCTCACATAGGACTAACATAGTGAAACATAGACTGCACAACATAACAACATATATTATGTAACTAATTATTATGTAACTAGTATACCACCTCGGAACAGGCCTGGCCTAGTGAGGTGGTACAAACCAACCCATATATTTGAAATAATTTTAAGTGTAATTTTACTGATGTATTTTTACTAGTACTTATTTTGAAATTTTTTTATTTTTGGTATTAATAGTAAAAAAAAAAAATAGTGGTAGGAAGGTAAATGGGGCAAGGATAAGGAGAAAACAATAAAAACAAGAAGGAAGAGAGATCAGACCTTCAACCGCCGTTTAAAGGAGAAAAATGAGAGTTAGGTGCGAATATTAACGGGAAGTTGATTCCAGAGCCTGGCGCTGTGGACAGTGAAAGAATTAGAGCAGAAGTCCGTTCGGTGGGAGAGAATCACAAGAAGACTGTTAATACTCGATCTCCGAGGAAGACCATGCTCCGTTGAAAAATGGAACCTGTCTCTGAGATACTTTGGTGCCCCCTCACTATACAGAATCTTATAAGATTCTCTATATATAGAGAAGACAGAGAGTATGAGCATCCCTGCGTTTGCTCATTGAAGATCAGCCCAGTTTATTTCGAAATTCCGATACATAGTCATACTTTTCCATTATTGAAGATGTTTTTAATATTCATTATTGAACATGGTTTACTTCAAAACATAACTAGAGCGTTGTCCATTGTGTTGTTAGTTCGTGGTATTAACCCCATATATTACGTCACATAAAAAAAATGTAATTTTATTGACGGTCGATTTATTTCCGTTACCATCAAACAATATGGCGACTTGTGGTCATTTCCGGTTTATACCGTCACACACACACACACACACACACACACGGTATGTACCTGTACCCATGTAATTGAACCATTGATACTTAACCATAATCATTAATTTCATAAAATATTATTACCACTTGTAGGTTAATTTGAATATATTTTGCTATTAAATCAGCTAGGCTATTCGTGACATGATCTTAATAAGTTATTATCTTATATTAATCTTAAAAATGTATAAATCAGTACTCGATCATACGCAAATCTTAATATACATTCAATTATAAAAAATCGTTAAGATCAAAGATTTTTTTATAAATTAATTAGTATAATCGGCCTTCATGGCTCAGTTGGCTAGGTATCCGACTGCTGATTCAAAGGTCCCGGGTTCGATTCCCGTTGGAGACACAGTTTTTAATTGTGTTTTCAGTCTGGATCTGTGAGACGATAAATATGGTAAGTCTCCAGAATGCGGCAACTTGTTATTGAGTGCGTGTTAAATTAATATTTGACATAGTACCTGTTAGTTGCCCGAGAAGCAATATAAAAATAAAATCAAATAATTAACCAATCAATTTTAATCTAAATTATTTCTGATATTAATCTAATCTTAATCAACTTAATGAGTAGCCTTGCAAGCGAGAAATGTTGATGTAAGGAAATAAGTTGAGGCAGGACCTGGATTATTTTAACAGTCTTCATCATATAAATGATATACTTAATATTTAGATGGGTCGATGGCAGAGCGGTTAGCGCACTGGGCTCCAGTGATTCGAGTTCGAATCCTGCCTCGACCGATTTCGTTCACCTATAGCACAAGCATTTATGCTTATTTAAAGGAATGTAGGAAGATGTTAATGTAGGTATTTGTATCAAGGACATATTCATTTTTTTATTAAAAAATTACACCACCTTTTAGAACAGCACAGATTTGACGTTAAATATTTTAGGCAATAATTTTAAGATTTATGTCAAGAAATGTGATATTAGAAAAATATTTTACATTTGGATATTTAAAGGGTTTTTAGTGTAAACGGATCTTTAAAGCGAAGTAAACATATCCTGGTATTATTTTTCTAGCGAAACTAACAGGTACTGTTTTTCTCCATCACCACCCATTCTGCTTACGGGGAATAAAAACGGCCCCTTGTAAAACTCCGAAAGAACACATGAAGAACATAAGATGGGCCTGAAGAACTCCGGAGAGCGTATTTACCTTTCCGTGTTGATTAGGAGGCAAGTACTGCCTCGAATTAGGCACTAGTTTGTTGCGCTAATGCACTTAAAACTGGTCAATTCAAGGCACTAGTCCTCCAAATGCACACGCTAATACGTGTTCAATTCAAGGTAAATGCGTAAACGAATAAATTAACACATCGGTACAGGATTTCCTAACGAGTTTTTCATTATTCCATCACAATTACAAACATGTAAATATAAAAATTACACATACACACACTATTTATCTAGTATGTAATTGTCATATACAATGCACAGGATCATAAATTGTAATAAATAAATAAATATGGTTTGTTAATAAATGTTGAAAATATACAAATAAATTTATATTGTACTCCACTACAAAATTCACTTAACAAAGCGTGAACGTTATTTTATTATTATTTGAAAAGGGAATTCTTAATTTAATCTCATAAACAATCATAAGTTTCTTATCGTGGGTAATAATATTCATTCCCCCAACAGTTGTTATTAAACGTGCAGCAATCGTGGTGGCTTGAAGTTAGTGAAGCGACCATAAAGGTGAAACACCTCTGGTTAACGGGGGTTGTTGTAGTTAGTTGGGGTCATCGAGGGACAGATTGGGGTATGTCCTCGTACAAGACACTGGGGGTGATTTAGTCTGTTGCTAGAGCTACCCTGTACCGTACAGACTTCACGTCGATCGTTGGTGTCCTTTGTCTCAAAGAGAAAAACCCTCAAATCCGTCGCTGTTTGTTGTCCAATTTGAATTTTCGCACGAGACGGAGAAACTCGACGTTTGAATAATAACGTTCACTTTATATTTCGACGGCCTTTGTTTTCGGCTACAAAAGGAATCATAAACACCGACAATATTCTTTGTTGTTTTTCAACCCGAACGCCCCCGTCGCCGACGAGTTTTTTCGTCGTTTTCCTCCATTGTGAGAGAAAAATTATACGTTAAAATAATAACGACTTCGCGGAGAGGTGTGTTCCGGTTAAGACCTTTGTTGGATATTACTTGTTATTCGTTCCCGGGTCGTTTGTCGAAACCGTCAAAATTAATACCAAATACGAACCCGCCAACACGGAGATGTCGGACGCGGAGGGCGAGCCGGACCAAGAGCAAGAAGAAAACGAAGAAAAGTTTGTACTTTTATCATTGATTATTTTTTTTATCATTGGATGAACTTTTATCTCGTTTCCAATACATATTTACAGTAAATTCAGTGGAAGCTGCAAATGGCTCACTTATTTTCTCTCAATACTTTTATTGTATCAAAAGATTTCAACATTTACTGTCGAAAATAGCATTCTTCTGTAATGTACCGGTTGATATTTTTTGTACATTTATGATAATAAGTGATTTTTTTTCATATCGTTCATATTGTATGTCCAATCTATATGTAAGTGTTTGAGTGTTAAATGAATACAATTGTGGAACAAATCAAATTGCACAGTATGAATTGCCTGATTCATAAAAAAACATGGATTCGAGAAATTTAAATTAAATTCAACGATAGTCGGCGGGACTATAGACTGCCTCAGACTAACTTGGCAGGTACACAAAATAATGTGTGTTACAAAGTTTTTCAACTGTTTAATGATTTGCCAGAATGTGTAAAGGAAGAATCTGTTCTTGCCGCTTTTCGTCGTCCAGGAGTTGAATACATAAAGGAAAATTTCTTTTAAGATATGTGTACTTCCTTTGTTTTTTGTGTAAATTGTAATATTTTTTTTTTTGTTGTTTTTATATGTTTCATATTATGTAAATTTGTTAATTTTTCAACTTGTTAATATTCTTTTTGTTACTGTTTCATAAAATGAATTTATTTTTCACATCTAAATAAAATATACATACATACAGCATTACAGTAGCAATCTTGTGGGGAAGTGTGAAAATAATGGGACGAAAACATCAAACTACTTAACCAAAAAAGGTTTACTCCAGTGCTTCGCGAATCAAAATATTTCTCAAGACCAGAATCCGTCTTTTACTTCTAGATTTATTAAGGTTCCTGGGATGATGACAAATATAAGTACTTCTGAAATATTGATAATAGTTTTCTAAATACGTAATGTTTTCAAAAATGTTTTTTGGAACGAATGTTTTTTTTAAACAACATCATATTATAATCAATGTATGATTACACTTCGTTTTAAATTGGTATTTAGACTCGTATTGAAGACATTAGTAACACTTGTACTCTCACATTTCCCAAACAATGAAGCGTTGGGAACGGGGATGGTCCATGCCTTTGGGCTTCAGTCTTTATTATCTCACAGTGAAATTGATATTGGCGCATGCCTAGTAAATCTTTTGTACATTGTACATTTTGTATATTATGCACATTCTATCACGCCATGTCCCTCACGGAGTAGGCAGTGAGAACCGAACGCCACATATATCTGTCTTGACATACATTCGTCGCCTCGTCAAAATTCATACAACGTCTCATACATGTTCGTTTGTTATTCACGCTTCTAACATTTCCGTCGTTCCATCCCTTTCTTGGGCGGCCCCGACCTCTCTTTCCATTCCTGTCCGCAATGTATTTGTCAGGCGTTCCGCATTTATTCTCCCCATATGGCCAAACCATCTCAGTGTGTTTACTTTCATTCTATTAATTACATATTTCTTCATTTTATATTCTTTCCTTGTGTCCTTATTTATTACACTGTCATACATCGTTCTATTACAGATTCTTCTTAGTGATCTCATTTCACCTGCATTTATTCTGCTTTCGTGCGACTTATGCCATGTCCAGGTTTCACTTGCATACGCCAAGGTTGGCACTAAGATAGCATTATGAATGGCAACTTTAGCTTCCTTTGATATGTTGCGATCAGTCATAACTGGTCTTAGTGCTCCATTCACTCTGTTTCCTGCCATAACTCTTCTTTCGGTGTCCTTATTAAGCCGTCAATTCTGATGAAACATGCTTGCCAGATAGACATATTCGTCGACTTGCTCGAGCCATTCGTTCTCTACTTTTATTTAGCACGCTATTCTACATACACTCTTTTCTGTAGGTCGTTCAGGTCATTCTGGAGACTTCTGATTTCTCAATAAAGCTTCAATTATTACTATTTTATTATTATTTTAAGACATAGATTAACGAAATTTACGCGCTTCATTATAATAAAAAATCAATTTCGGACTTGTTTTATTGGATAAGTTTTCCCGTGATGTGAACCGGGAGCACGCTGTAGTTTCTTACATTAACATGAGATTTATGAAACATTACGTTTCATTAATGTACGTATATAAGTCGTATTAATTTTCATACTGGAGAAATATTCTCAATTTATACGAGAGATAAATTCTGATGTGAATTTCTCGATCCAACTTTTTGTCGGGGCCTTAATTAAATACTAAAATCTCAGAACTCTGAAGATCTGAACGTCATAAAAATGTTTTTAATAATCTCGAAAGCACTCGATGTCTCGTTGAGAGATCTTGAATTTATCAAACGATTTACACTTGTTATTTTAAAATACATAATTTCTTTTACGTATATGTATACATTTTTGTTATTTAATATGGAAAAATATTAAAGGTAAAAAAAATACAACAGGCAACAATAACATCACACATATAGTTCAGCAATATGGTTCATCACCCATATTCACCCATACTGAATAGTGCGTTTTTATAGGTGAGACGAAACTAGTGTGTGAGGTTACACGGATGTGTCGAGCTTCCTTTTATAAGGTAAATCCTGCCGCTGGTTATCCCGCATTGTCGGATACGCCGTAATGGTATGAACGAATGGATGAATAAGAGAAAAATTTTCTTTTTTTTTCGGAGTAGGTAATACCGATTTTTTATTTTTATCGATTTATGAACGCATTTTGCGAAAGTTATACAACCTTCGGCCTTCGTGGCTCAGGTGGTTCTATATTTGACTCCTGAGCCAAAGGTCCCGGTTTCGATTCCTGGTGGAGACACAGATTTTATTTGAGTTTTCAGTGTGGATATGTGTGAGGGTAAAGTCTCCAGAATGTGGCAACTTGTTATTGGGTGCGTGTTAAATTAATATTGACATATTACCTGGTAGGTGCACGAGAAGCTATACAAAAACAAAAGAAAAATACACTATAAATATGCACTCAGAGCTTTTGAAGAAAACAAACTAACAAACAAACCTTTGAAGAAAACAAACTAACAGCCTAAGGTCACAACTTAGGTTTTATTTCTAATCGTTAGTTCATATTATATTTTTTAATAAATAAGAATTCAGGTGTTCAAAACTTGACCATCATCATCATAGACAGTCCTGGGTGGGGCTTGCATGAATCCATCAATCTCTTCAATTCTTGTCTTTCTGAAGTCTGGAATCTATCTAGAATGGATACATCAGCGATGTCATCAAAACGTGATGGTTTTCCTTTACATACTATACCGCGCACATTTTAAGTATGGTAGTCAGTTTATTTATTTAATTTTTTTATTTTATTTTATTTTGTAAACATACAGTGATACAGTCTTTGTAACAAGTTATAATGAATAATATAACACTCCAGCAGAGGACCAATTAAGTTTTCAGTAATAATTAATTTTGTGTAAACTGTAATATCAGTTTTATAGGGAAAAGAATTGAAAGGATATTAGGAATTGGAAGTATAGAGAAAGAGGAGAGCTTGCAAAAACACTACTCACCAGAAGCCACAAAGGCATTGAGGGGCTTAATTACTGATGATTTGAATATAATAATATACGTATTGCATATTTATGTAGATTAGATATAAGTATTATAATTATCAAAGAAAATGTCTTTGCTATTCAGGTTTTCTTTGAAAAATAACGTCCATTTCCTGAGGGGTGGGTTTATATAAGGTTATTTGGTCGCCCCCCCCCCTTTTTTCCACCTTTTAATTGTCCTTCGTAATTAAGGTGAAGGTAAAAACCAATCTACCTGTCTCTCGTTCTCCGAGTATTCAACATGACAAGGGAGATTAATTAGGTAATTGTTTTTTTGTGTTTTGTCTTTTCACCCTGATCCAAAATAATTATTAATAAAATATTATTCTTTGTACGTGTTGAAATATAAGGGGGACAGCGAGCAGATACAATCGCTACAATAGTCGTGGTAACATTTATTTCGAAAAATATTAGAAAAAGAAAAATTAGCTATCAATATTTTTTTGTGTGTATAAATAATAATAATAATCCATTTCCTTGTACCCTGTGCAAGTGGTGAGTTTATTGCCATGCGGCAATGATTTCCAACAAACCAGTGCGTAAGAAATTAATTTAAATACATTTCTCTTCTGCTGGGGATCGAATCATTTAAACCATATTCTTAATCATATAAACAGCTTACCAACTGTGCCGACCGCCATGGCACCGTTTGGCTTCTGTGCGGGCGTCCTGGGTTCGATCTCCAGCAGAGGAGAAATTTATTCAAATTCATTTCTCACACAAATGTTGCTTCTCTGGGCTGGAAATACTGGTAAGATGGAAGAAATTTTCATGGAGCAATAAATTTGCCACTTGCGCAGGATGCAAGGAAGTGTTTATTATTATTATTATATCATACACATGATCGATCAAAAAGCGTCTGAAGTCACATTTTCTATCCACATAACCATGAATTCACGTCTTTCCCCTTTATCCCTCTTCCTTTCTCCTCTCATATCCTCCATCTAATAAACATAGCGTATCTATCTGATTTTTTTTTATTCTAATTTTTGTTCTTATTTATACATGTATTTTTTTGTTTTGATATTTATTTTGTATTTTTGATTTATGATATATTCTTTTTTTTCTTTTTCTATTTGTTTTCTTATATTCCTGTGACTGATTGTATTTACCATGGTGGATGACTGGTAGAAATTGCCTGCGGGCAATAAGTCCGCCACGTTGTTTAGCTCAATAGAAGTCTTTAATTATTAATTATTATTATTATCGTTGGAATATCGTTTCGAAAACAAAAATTAAATTGAAAAAAAGAGAACCACCAACGTAAGAAATCAGAATCATAAAAATCCATTGAAACCTTCTTGTTTTGAGAGCACTAAGGGTCGTATTACATAAGGGTCGTATAAATGAAGAGATTAAAAAAGACCTAAAAAAGATCGCTGTGGTATCTGAAGTGAAATCTTATTTCGCTGAAAAAATATTAAAAAAACACGAACCGATTATTATTATTAAACCAAAAAACAAGGATCAAAAGACTATTGAAACTCAGGAAGAAATTAAAAGTAACTTTGATCCTATCGATATTGGTGTCACTGGAATGAGGCAGTCAAAACAAGGAGCAATCGTAATACAATGCAAAAATGCAGAAGGGACCAAAAAGATACAAGAAGAAGTATTTTCTAAGCTTGGTGACAGGTATAATGTTACCTTACCTAAACCAAAAATACCAACAGTAAAAATTATTGGACTTACGGAGAAATACACAGCAGAAGAAATAGAACATAAAATTAGAGCACAAAATGATTACATAGAAAAGGAGAATTCTAAAATATCAGTGACTTATATAAAAGAAAATAAGAGGAGCGGAGGTCAAATAAATTACACCGTATTTTTAGCAGTTGATGGAAAAACACATACATGAATGTTAAATGAAGCGAAAGTTAATATTGGCTGGAACAAATGTGCAATTTATGACCACTTATTACTATTGAGATGCTTTAATTGTAATGGTTATAGACATAAAGCTCAAGACTGCAGAAATAAAAAATCGTGTTCTAGATGTGCTAATGCACACGATATATCGGAATGTAAAGAAAATGACGACCATATTAAGTGCATAAACTGTAAAATAACTAATGAACGCCTAGCATTACAGTTAAATGAAAACCATAGTGCATGGGGTAAGGAATGTCAAGTCTACAAAAGAATCATTGAATCAGAGAAAAGAAAAATAGATTTTTTAGGCTAAACAAAAGAAATCAAACCATATATTATTTGAATGTATCAAGTCTGTTAGCACATTTGCAAGAAATTGAAATACTGTTGCAAGAAAACAAACCAAACATCATAATGCTTAGTGAAACTTGTGTAACAGAGGATATAAATGACCATGAAATAACATTTAATGGATATATAACATTGAGATGTAATTCATTTAGTAGACATACTGGAGGTGTTATAATGGTAATTAAAAGTAACATTTCTTACAAAATAACACCAAACGAAATACTTGATAAAAATAATGCATGGATATTAGGAATTCAAATTAAAAATAACTTTATCAAAGGTAAATATGCAGTATTGTATCATTCACCCAATCAAAGCCATTCTAAATTTCTGGACTTCTTTGAAAACTGGTGCACTTATGACACACAAAATCGAAATAATATTTTTTACGTAGCAGGCGATTTTAACATAGACATGAAAATTAATAATACATATAGCAACAGACTACAAAGCATAATAAACAATTCAGGATTAAAACAACTTGTAACAAAACCTACAAGAATATCCAATACATCATCGACCATCATTGATTTAATCATATCAAGCGATTACTACTTGAATGTGAATGTAGTGGATGCACAAAAAATTTCAGATCATGAGACTTTAATCACAAAGTTTGATAGTGTTCCTATAAAGAACGAAAATAGGGAGTTTATGCTTCGAGACAAGAGTCAATATAATTCACAAAAACTTTGTGAATTGTTGAAAAATGTGCCATTAAAAAATAATCTAACTACACTTAATGAAAGGGCAGAAAATTTTGTTGAAAACTTAGAGTCAGCAGTGGCAAATCTTATGCCATTAAGAAAGGTTGTGTTTAAAAATACTAATAAATGGTATACGAAACAACTACAGAATCTTCGAAAACAAAGAGACAATGCATACCAATCTGCAAAAATGCAACCAACGGAAGAAAAATGGAAGAATTACAAGATACTGCGTAATACATACGGCAAAGAAATTAAACAACAAAAATGTTTATATTATAAACAAAAACTAAAAGCACAACAAAATGATCCAAAGAAAATGTGGTTAACATTGAAAGAAATTATTAAAGGGAAACCTAAGGAAGTCTTAACAAGTGTTGTGTTTCCAGATGGAACCGAAGATCGGATGGAACTGATAGCAAAAAAAATCAATAAATACTTTATCTCGAGCATAGATGATATAGCTGCAAGTATACCAATTACGAGTGAAAATCAACAAAATGTACCCTGTTACCAGGATGTAAATTTCAAAAATATTAATCTATCATACCTAAAAAAGTTGCTAAGCAATATGAAATCAAAAGAGTCCCAAGATGGTATAACCATAAATATAATCAAAGATTCTCTTGATGTGTTGGGTGAATCATTGGTTGCTATAATAAATGAATCATTAAACAGTGGAATATTTCCAAAAACATGGAAGACATCAATAATTACGCCTATTCCTAAAATTGAACAACCAAAAAAGTTTGATGACTTTAGACCTATTAACTGTCTTCCTAAATACGAACAAATATTAGAACACGTTGTAAAGGAACAAGTCATGGAATACCTAGAGGCAAAACAAATATTAGTAAACCAACAGTCAGGCTTTAGAAACAAATTTTCATGTGAAACGGCTATAAATTATATTATAGATCAATGGAAAACATATAAAGATCAAAAAAAGCACATAATTGCAGTATTTTTGGACTTAAAGCGCGCCTTTGAAACAATTGACAGAGATAAACTTATCAAGAAATTAAAAAGAATTGGAATATGTGGAAATGAAAATAAGTGGTTTTTAGATTATTTAACAGAAAGGAAACAGCAAACCAAATACGGAGATGTAACATCAGAGCCTCAGCAAATAGATAAAGGAGTTCCTCAAGGTTCGGTTTTGGGCCCATTATTGTTTATTTTATATATGAATGACATAGTGAAAACGTTAAAATTCAGTGATATAAAACTCTTCGCAGATGACACATTAATATATATAGCGAAATCAAATCTTGGTGATGGCATAGAAGAAGTTCAAATTGATTTGAATAGTGTGGTACTATGGTTATATGAAAATAAATTAAAATTAAATGTGGCCAAAACCAAGTTTCTAATTATAAGTGACCAAGGACAAAATGACAACTTCACATTAAATATTGATAATGAGAACATTGAAAAAGTTAAATGTATGAAATATTTAGGTATATTGATAGACGATAAATTGAAATTTGATAAACACTTTGAATATATTATGAAAAAAATGGCTAAAAAAATTGGTTTCTTAAAAAGAATAAGAAATAACTTAGATTTTCACACATCAAGATTAATTTTTAATTCAATTGTAATTCCCCATTTAAATTATTGTTCTAGTGTCCTTTTCCTCTGCAATGAAACTCAAAATAGAAAATTACAGATTATTCATAATATGGGAATGAGAACCATTTTAAAATGTAACAGATATACAAAAATAAACCTAATGTTAAATAAACTAAAATTAATGACAGTAAAGCAATACATTTTATACAACACATTAACTTTGATTTTCAAACTAAAAAATAATATGCTTCCAAAATATATGCAGAGGGATATATTATTCAATTCCAATGTTCACACCTACCCTACGAGAGGATGTCAGGATTTTATACTTCCAAAAACGAGATTAACATGCACTCAAAATAGTTTATACCATAAAGGTCTTAAAATATATAATAGTTTGCCACCAAAAATAAAACAAACCACAAGTCTTGCCACCTTTCGTAGGCTAGGTGCTGAGCACATAGTTGAAAATTATTAATTTTCTCCATACTTTACATTGTTTTAAATAATTTAGTGTCATACCCTGTACCTGTACCAGAATTTATTAATTTATCAAAAAAAATGTATACTTTTTGTTTTTTTGTTTATACTAGATGTATTAATTTTTATATTTTTTTACGTCTAAATAAAAGTTACTATTATTATATTATTATTATTATTACGGGAGTTAATTAAAAATAATGTAAGAAAAAGTTGAAGTCCCTTAAGCAGTATTCTCGTACTACGGGACCTTACCTTTTTCTCACATAATTCTTGTAATACGACCCTAAGAATGATATCACAGAAGATTCTTTAGATTTTTTTTGATATTAAGTTTATCTTAGAAAAGTAATCTTATCCTATCGTTTTAAAATAGACATTTTAAACGGGAATATAAGATTCAAAGGTATATATTTAAATAAGATGTCAGTAATTTTGATAAACAAGAAAAAAATTAACGCCCTAAAGTGGTTTGGCCCCATAGAAAGAATAATTGATTACCACCTAATAAAAAAAGTTTAAATTCTATTCGTTTCTGTCTGCCTACCCTAAAAGAAGAAATCCTATACTTTACCTAACAAGTGTGCATTTCCTCAACTTGGCTTGGTCAAAATTCGACCGTGACTTATTAAATTTTTATGTTTGAAAATCATTGGACCTGGGGAGCAAGTCTGGTCAACAGGCGGAATCAAAACCATCCATGTTTACCCATATTATCATGGATATAATTATCGTATGGAGTACTATAACATCTTAAGATATTACAGAACTCCATAAGATAATTATATCCATGATATGGGTAAACATGGATGGTTTTGATTCCGCCGGTTGACCAGACTTGCCCCCCTGATATATGATAAAAAAAGATCATGTTCTTATCAAGGGGTACAATTTTTTTTCTTTTTACATATTGCTGAATGTTTTATATTGTTTCACATAAGATTGTGTATTATTCTTCAACATATTTTGTATAACAGCTGCGTTTGACATTGGCAGTATCAGATGTAAACAATGGTTTGACGTGAAGTATTTCTTTTATTCAATTTAATGTGTTTGTAACACATATATTAGTATAAATTTTAGCTGCAGTCCTCCTCCATATTAATTTTAGGTAACTATGCTTAAAAAGGGATCCGAAGTTGTCGCTTCATGTATTAATATATAAATTTTTCTTTACTTATTATATTATTAAATATATTTGTTTCAGTTGTTTTTTAAGTTGTTATTACAGTTTTTAATTGTTGATGTATTTTTGTTAATTTCGTGAAATCCACTTAGAAACTTCTGTGTTGTGCCCTTGATTTTTTAATAATTATTGTAAAATATAG